>JADMLE010000019.1:0-218708 GCA_016508685.1 Cytospora piceae | reverse complement strand
CCCTAACCCTAACCCTAACCCTAACCCTAACCCTAACCCTAACCCTAACCCTAACCCTAACCCTAACCCTAACCCTAACCCTAACCCTAACCCTAACCCTAACCCTAACCCTAACCCTAACCCTAACCCTAACCCTAACCCTAACCCTAACCCTAACCCTAACCCTAACCCTAACCACTACCTCTCCGACCCCGACCGCTACCTAATTTTCAATATTTAAAAAACGGTTGCTGCGCCTATTAACTATATATTTTTAATATTTAAAAAACGGTTGCTACGCCTATTAACTATATATTTTTAATATTTAAAAACGGTTACTACGCTTATTAACTATTAATTTTTAATATTTAAAAAACAGTTGCTATGCTTATTAACTATATATTTTTAATATTTAAAAACAGTTGCTGCGCTTATTAACTATATATTTTTAATATTTAAAAAACAGTTACTGTGCTTATTAACTATATATTTTTAAAATATAAATAGCAGTTATAGCGCTTATTTTTTATTTATTTTAAGTATATAAATAGCATTTACAGCGCTTATTAATTATATATTCTTAATATTTTTAAGTAGGTTTTTTATATTTAAATAGCAGTTATAAAGCTTATTTATATATATTTTAAATTATATTACCTTATATTAAACTTACTAAATTACTAGAACTTAAAGTTATTATAGCTCTAATTCTTAAGTAAAGAGAAACCTTATATATATATCGTAGTTTAAGAATATAAGAATTAAGCTAGCTATCTAGGTTATATCTATAGTATAAATAAATCTAAAGTTAATATATTTACTTTTTAAGATTAAATATTCGAAAACTATAAGTAACGCTTTAAAGTAAACTTTATATATATATTATAACTTAAAATAAAAAGCTTTAAGTTATCTTATTAAAGCTTGCTATTAACATTTTAACGAGGAAGCTGCGACTAAGCGACGCCCTAGCGGGCTAGTCGTAGACAGCAGTCGACCCCCTTCTCGTTATAGTCGAGGCACGGAAGATATATATCTTAGACAGATTCGATAGTAAAGCCGACCTAGACTACTACGTAGACTACCTAACTACGGAGCTCTAGCGCATCGCCTAAGCCGCAGCCCCGCAGCGAAAGGCGAACTCGGGCACGAAGGCTAAATAGTAGTCCCCGGAGGTAACTAAGGCGATAGCCGCGGCTAAATAAGCTAGGCGCTGCTTCTAAGCTGCTCTCTCGGCACACATAGACCGGATTAGACGAGAAGCAGCATAGGCCTAAAAGCGCATAATCTAAGCCGCTTAGGCGAAATGCTAGCGCCGCGCGGTCGCTGCGGCATCCTATAATAACGCGACGATCTAGAAGCTCGAGCGGTAGGCTAGACTATAAAGCTATAAACCCCCCGACCCCTTTACGCTACCGCTGCTCCGGCGCGGCGCGGGGGGACCCGCCGAGCATACTACGCACTCCTAGAAGGCAGAGGTCCTCGCAGCTAAATTCTTCCCGGTTATAGCAGCAGACCTATCAGATATATAAGAGAGAGACCTATTAGCAGGGAGTTAGAACTAAGGCGCGTTCTCGATACGAAGGAGCGTCTCTAAAGCAGATATTAAGCTAGCCCTATAAGGCACCTAACCGTAGAAAGCCCCTAGCGACAACTACCTCTTAATCGGCCTGCTTAAGTTATGCGGAAAGCCTTTTCGGGAAGCTATCGCTTAAATAGCCGAAAGGAGCTTCGTACTAGCATATTACCTGCAGCGCTTTTATAGCGTAAACGTTATTGTCCTACCGAAGACCGGTAAGACTACCGAGGAGAAATAACTCGCCGGCGCGTATAGACCTATAGCCTTACTGCGTACTATCAGTAAGGTAGTCGAGAAAGTGCTAGGAACACGTATCGCGGACGTAGCAGAGGAGTAGAACCTACTGCTAGAGGGCTAGATAGGTAACCGAAGGGCCCGCTTAACAGAGTTAGCTATATAGGTAGTTACTAAAGTAGTGTTTACGGCGTAGCAGAGTAGCGTAGTAGCTTCGCTTTTATAGCTCGATATCGCAGGCGCTTTCGATACCGTTAACTATAACCGCCTAGTCGAAATTATATACCGAAAGGGGTACCTACTATAGATTTAGCGATAGATTCGTAGCTTCCTCGACGCGTAAACGGTACGCCTCCTCTTTAATAGAGCCGCGTTAGAGCCGCGCACCTTATAGGCAGGAGTTCTACAGGGATCCCCCTTATCCTTAGTTCTATTCCTCCTATATATCGCTATACTATATAAAGCCCTTTAAGGCGACGGCATTATTATAGTCGGCTTTACAGATAATACGAACATTTTAGTCGCGAGCAGCGACGTCGAGGAGAACTATAGGTATCTAAACCGCGCGTACGCTACGTATAAGGCATAGGGACTCCGGGTAGGCATAGAATTCGCTGCCTATAAGAGCGAGTTAATACACTTTACCCGCAGCCGTAAAGCGCCTACGCAGCTAGTGCGCTGCAGTATAGCGACGGTTATACTAGTCGAAGCAGCGAGGTTCCTCGGCGTTTAGCTCGATTATAAACTACGCTAGCGCTGTTACCTCCAGGAGATTAAAAGAAAGCTAGAGACCTAGAAGTTCGCACTTACTCGCCTCGCAGCTACTATATAGGGCTATAGCAGCGCGAGAGCTAAGGAGATTTATACGAAAGTAATCCGTAGTGCTATAGCTTATAGGGCTTTAGCGTAGTATATACCTTTACTAACTCGACCGACAGGGATAGGAAATTACCTATACGCTACTTAGTCGTAGTGCCTACGCGTCGTCGTTAGCGCTTTTAAGGTAACTCCTATAAGGCTAATCGAGCGAGAAACGGGGTGCTCCCCGATCGATATATACCTTAATAGCAGACTCGCCGCCTTCGAGGTAAGGCTCGAGGCAATAGGGATAACGCGGCGTATATATAGCGTTCGAGAAGCAATAGAGACGCAGCTAATAAGACAGAAGACCTATCGCCGCTAGAGACAGACCCCTAGGCCCTAGGACAGGGGAAGCACTACCGCCCCTACCTTAGCTCTTACGCGGCAAACACGCTATAAGGACAGCACGTAGAAGCACCGATAGTAGAAGGACTAGATCGCGGGACCCCTGGTAGACCTAAGCCTCTATAAATAGAAGGAACGGTAGGAGGGCCTCTAGGAAGTAGCGACGGCGCGCCTCGTAAGCTCCGTACTCGCGCTAGCAGCGTAGCGCCTACCGCTCCTTACGGACAAAATTAGCAGCCTATATATCGGTCTAGCTAAATACGAATCCTTAGCGCTATTCTAGATTCGAACAGGGGTAATCGGCCTTACTAGCTACCTGTTTACGCGCGGCGTCCCTGAGGTGTATACGCCGCTCTGCCGATATAGGAGAGGTAAAGAAACTGCCTTTTACCTAGTTGTTAGATGCGCCGAGCTAGCATAGGAACGTAAGCGCCTTTGCCGCTTACTAGCGCCGCAGGCGCTACGCTCCTACCGCGACTTCGAAATAGCTGTTAGCGAAGACACTACTGCAAGTATAGTTACGAGGTAGCTACTAAGGACCGGAAGACTCCCGTCGTTTAGGCTAGCACTCGAGATAGCTATAGAGGAAGTTACGTAGCGCAGGTAGCCCGAGAGAGTAGCGCTAGAGCGGGGGAATATCCTTCTTTTAGTAACTTAAGCTAAGTGCCTTATCCGTATAGCAAATTAAGGTTGCTAGTACGGTAACAGTACTAGGTAACTATAGGATGTAGGCGTAACGATAGCGCGGCTTCTGCGTAGTAAGAACGTAGCGTATAGGTTTTCCCCTAGCACTCGGGTTCCTATACGGCTAGTTAGACTATAGAGGTTCCGCATGCCCTTACGGCAGGTCGGCGTATAAATATTATTTATTATTATTAACATTTTATTTTAATCTAGTTTATTATTATTTTATTTAATATTATAATAATTTATTATACTAGTAAAAATAAAGATTAAAAGATAAAAATAATAAGTAATATTAAGCTATATAAAGCATAGTCTATTAAGGTTTATATTTATCGAATATTAATATATTCGAACTTAAGCCTTTTAATATTTAAATAGCGCATTATTCTACTATACTAGAAGCTTTATAAGTTAAACTTACTTATAGTTAAAATCTAAACTATTCTACTAGTTATATTATAAAAACCGAATTAATAGTAAAGGACTTTAATAGCTTTTATTAACTATATTAATTAATAATCTATAATTTATTTCTTTACTTGTTTTAATAGTTACTATTACTTTTAGTTTCTTTAATTACTTAAAAGATATATTATCTTATTATCGCATCTTTCCTTTTACTAAACTTATATTACTTATAATAAATATAAAATAATAGATTTATTATTAAATAAACTATAGTAAATACTTATAGAACTAGCTAATATAACCTTTAACTCTTATATCTGTCTTTAAGCTTTATATTTTTAATATAGCTTTTCTAACTTTATAGAGCTTAAATAGTATTAATAATAATATTTATATACCGACCTGCTATAGGGCATACGGAACCTCTATAGTCTAGCTAACCGTATAGGAACCCGAGTACTAAGGGAAAACCTATACGCTACGTTTTTATTACGCAGTAGCCGCGCCCTTACTATACCTACGTCTTATAGCTTCCTAGTACCTATACTATACTAGTAACCTTAACTAGCTATTTAGACTAGTCTCTTAACCTATATTATAGTAAGGAATACGTTTCCTTACTCTAGCGCTGCTTACTTCTCCCTTTAGCGCTACGCGGTATCCTTTTTAGCGATCTCGATCGCTAGTCGAAATATCGGGAGCCTCTTAGTCTATAGTAACTACTTTATAATAGCGTTCGCAGTAGTATCCTTACTAATCGCTGTCTCGAAGTCGCGGTATAAGTAAAGCGCCTGCGGTATAAGTAAGCGGTAAAGACGCTTATACTCCGATATTAGTTCTATATACCTAACGATAAGGTAAAATATAGTTTCTTTCCCTCTTTTATAGCGATAAAGCGGCGTATATACGTCGGGATCGTTATATACGAATAGATAGCTAGTAAGGCCTATAACCCCTATTTTAATTTAGAATAAGGTAGAAGACTTATATTTAGCTAAGCTAACGTAAAGGTTACTAATCTTATCTGTAAGGATAGGTAGGCGCTATGCTAACGGTATAAGTATAGAGTTTACTAAGCGCGTTGTTACTACGTCTTATAGCTTATCCTACTATTCCTTCTATTTATAGAGGTATAGGTCTATTAAGGGTCCTATAATCTAGTCTTTCTACTATAGGTGCTTCTACGTTCCGTTTTCGTAGCAAGGTCGCTACGTAAGGGCTATAAGAGGGGGTATTATAGTAAGAAGGGTCTATTACCGACGTCGTTTATTCTTCTATCTTAAGAGCTATATCGTTATTACTTTTTAGGTACTACTTATATACTACGTTATCTTAGTCTTTTTAAGCCTTACTTTAAATACTACGAGTTTACTATTTAGGTATATATTAATTAGAAGGTACCCTATTTCGCTCTCTAGTAGTCTAATAGGGGTTGCTTTAAAGGCGCCGACTATAACGTATAGGCACTATAACTAAGTAGTATAGAGATATATTCTAATCCCTATTAGATAAGTAAGCGATAAGGTATACTACGCTAAGGCTCTATATACAATAGCGCTTTATATTACCTTTATATAGATCTCTTTTACGCGTACGCTACTATAGCCTTACGTAGTAGCTATAAGGCGTATAAATATAAACGTTTAAGTCTCTAGCTTTTTCTTAATTTCTTTAAGGTAGCGGCGCTAGCGTAGCTTCTAATCTAGCTATACGCCTAAGAACCTTACTACTTTAACTAGTATAACCGTTACTATACTATAGTATACCGGCTACGTAAGCGCTTTATAGTTATAGGTAAAGTAGATTAGTTTACTTTTATAGGCTATAAATTTTATTCCTACTCGTAGCCCTTAATCTTTACACGTAGCGTATACCTTACTTAAACGCCGGTAGTTCTCTTCGACGTTACTACTTATAACTAGGATATTTATATTATCTGTAAAGCCGACTATAACTACGCTATCGCCTTAAAGGGCCTTATATAGCGTAGCGATATATAAGAGGAATAGAATTAAGGAGAGGGGGGACCTTTAGGGGATCTCTGCTTAGAGTATGCGTAGCGCTAAAGCTTCTCTATCGAAGAGAAGGTATATTATCCGCGTATTAAGGAAGCTATAAATCTAACGCTAGATCTATAATAGGTACCCTTTTCTATATATAATTTTAATAAGGCAGGTATAATTAACTATATTAAAGACGCCGGTAATATCGAGCTATAAGAGTAAAGTAACTACGCTGCTCTACTATAATATAAACACTACTTCTATAATAATCTATATAGTAAGCTCTATTAAACGTGCTTTTTTATTACTTATCTAGCCCTCTAGTAGTAGGTTCTGCGTCTCTACTGCTTCTATAATACGTATACCTAGTATCTTCTTAACTACTTTACTAATAGTGCGTAGTAAAGCAATAGGTTTATATACTTTAGCGAGTTATTTCTCTTTAGTAGTTTTTCCTAGTTTCGGTAGGATAATAACGTTCGCGTTACGAAAGCGCTATAGGTAGTATACTAGTATAAAGCTCTTTTCTGCTATTTAGGTAATAGCCTCTTAGAGAGGTTTTCCGTATAGTTTAAGTAGGCTAATAAGGAGGAGGTTATCGCTAGAGGCCTTTTATAGTTAGGTGCTTTAAAAGGCTAGCTTAATATCTGCTTTAGAGACGCTTTATCGTATTATAAATACCTTTTAGTACTACCCCTCTTCTAAAATATCTCGTTTTTCGATATCTAATAGGTTTACTGCTATAGTTAGGAAGAACTTAGCTATAAAGACCTCGGTCTTCTAAAGGTATATACTATACTCGGTAGGTTTTTCTGCGCTATATCGGAGTAACAGTAGCGTAAGTAAGTTTAGAGGCTTATAGCTTTATAGTCGTGCTTATTTCTTAAGTCCTTAGATTATTAAGTTATTATAAGAGGCGGCTGCTATTATATAGCGCTAGCTTTTTATCTAAGCTACTTTAATTATACGTTTCTGCGTTTATATAGCTTCTCGTTAGGTTTAGTCTATATATACTAAAAAAGTAGCTTAGAAGCGTTATTAGGCCTGCTTAGTAGCGGTAATTACCTATATAACCTCTAGGGACTACTACTTCGCCTTCTTACCTATATTTACCTTTCGTTATAAGGCTACTACTTAAGCGATATGCTAGAGCTCTATAGTTAGGTATTTAACGTAGTTATTTAGTTCTATAGCGTTATTAAACCTATTTAGGATATTTATCTTCTTTACTTTAACTTTAATAAGAAGGAGGTCGACTACTGCTTATAACTAGCTATTTAAGACGTCGTTTAGTTACGGCTACCTTATTATATATATAATACGTATAAGCTATAAGTTATAATCCGATTCTTCCTATTAAGGTCTTTTACTATATTCGTATTAGATTTTAAGGCTATACTAGGCGAGGTTAAGTATTAAAGGTCTTTCTCTATATTTCTCGCGTATCGTACGCCTATAAGGCGTAGCAAGGTTAAGGCTCTAGCGCTACGCTAGGGTAAGAAGTTTATATACTATAGGAGAGGTCTTCTTTACTTAGTCTTATAGTAGGTAGTATATATTAAAGTCTTTAATAAAGACGTTATATCTAAGCAGCGCCTTTACTATAAGGTTAGGGAGTAGGCTCTGCCTATAGGCGCTATACGCTAGTTCGGCGTATATTAACTATATCGTAAGTAGCTTACTTTCTATATAGAATATAGCTAAGCTCTAGTTATATCCCGACTGCCCTTTTTACGTAATAAAAGAGAAGCGTTTATATATAAATAGCGCGGCTTTACTGCTACTTATATATATCGCTTTATAGAGCGATAACGCAGAGCAGATAACTATTAAAGTATTTAGACTTATCTATAGTTCTTAAATCGCTATAATATTATAGGCTAGGTGCTTGCTTAGCGCTAGCGCTACGTTTAATCTACTTCCTCCTATATTTTAAAAAAGTATTTTAAGGTTTATTATTTTTAGGTAAGGGAGTAGATTTATAGTATAAGCTATATATATAGTAATAGGAATCGGCGTATACTAGACGTCTTTATCGCTTAAGAGTAAGGCTGTTTTCGGCGTAGGATATCTCTTATAGCCTTACTAGAGAGGTTCCTTTTTTTACTACCGACTATTTAGAAGCTATTACTACCTTTACTACTTACGTTAAGTATAGGGGTATTACTAACGCTATATACTTCGAACTATTAAAGGTAGGTCTTATATATATCCTATACGCGTTCTCGCTACGCTTACGCTATAGGGTAGCTATAATCTTATACTATATAAGCGCTTTTATATTAGACGTATTAGGTAGCCTTCTTATCTAATATAGTTAGGTATTTAGCTTCTTTTCTTATATATGCTATTCCTGCGTAGCGTTTATACTACGTAGTTACTTTATAGTAGCGTGCGATATATCTATAGCTATAGTAGTTATAGTACTGCCTAATATTAACCTTTACTAAGTATAGCTTATAGTTAAATATCTCTATCCTTTATATAACCTTATTACTATAGAGCTGCTTTACTACTATAATATCGTTAATTAAGGCTACTAGAATTAACTATCTTTATTTGTTTTTCGAGAAGAGGGGGCGTATTTTACTAATAGTGCTTAAGTTATCTTTTTAAAGTTCTTTTAAGAGCTACTCTAGCGTAGCGTATACGTTACGTAGACGCTTTATATATAGTCCTCTAATAACTACTAGGTATTCGCGCCTTACTACTATCGCTTTAGCCTTAAATACGAGAAGGATCTATAACTTCTAGGCTTTATACGTTTAAGCATCTAGTTTAAATATAAGGAGGACGTCCCTACTACGCAGACGCTACGCTACGATTACTTTATCGCTACTAAAGGCTCGATTAACTATAGCGATAGTATTAACTAGTTCTCTATTATTATATACTTCTATAATATTTCGAATTATAATTTCCTTACTATAGCAGGCTAAGACTATAAGCCGCAGCTTTTATACCCTTAAGCTGCTCGGAAGCGTCGCTAAAGCTATAACTTATACCTATAACCGGTTCGCAAGGCTTATTATATTCTCTGCGTAGGCATTACTTATAAAGGCTCTGCGTAGTGCTATCTCGATCTTATTATATAGGTTTACTTATATAATTAGCTGCGCTATATCTATAGAGCTCTTACGTAGAAACTTCGCTGTCTGTGCGTAGTAGTTTTCGGTAAGGTTAAGGATCTTTTACACTTTATCTTAGCCGATAAGGTCTGCTAGTTATTATTCGATTTTCTCGAGTATCTCTAACTCTGTGCTAGCTGCTTCCTTATTGCTTACTAGCTGCTCGTTCGTTATTATTGTCGTAGCGTAGGCGCTAAGGCCGTAGTTAGGGTAGTGTCTGCTTTATTCGATTCCTGCCGTTCTAGTGTCTATAACTATTAGAAGCACCTTAGGCCTAGCGCCCTCGCTACGCCCTACCTATATAGCTATAGCTAGGCGTAGCTTCGCCTAACAATTCCGATTCTAAAGTTAGATTCGAGTTTCGAGTACAGTTAGCACTAATAGGTGCTAATTTATCTCGAAGAGCTTCCCTGTTAAATAGTATTAACGTTAATATAATAACTAGATTTAATAGTTATTTAAATCGCTATTATATTAATTAATCTTTTTAATTATATTTAAACTTACTATTTTACTTATAGCCTCTCTAACTTAAGAAGGCTTATACTAACTATAAGAAGCTTTAAATAGTAAATCTATTAATATAACTATATTTTATACTTACTTAAATAACTATCGAAGCCTTTAACTCTTTTAATTACTTTAAGCTTAACATCTTAACTATAACTTCTCTTACTCGGTACAGCCTATACCGACTATAAGAGACTTAGAATAGTTAGAGTATTAATATTATAACTAGATTAAATTAATATTAAAGTTACTTATTAAAGTAATTAACTCTTTTAAATAGACTAAAACTTTATATCTTAATTATAGCCTCTCTTACTCGGTAAGGGCTATACCGACTCTAAGAGGCTTTAAATAGTAAAGCTATTAATATATCAGCTTAGTTAAATACTTACTTAGATAGCTTTTATAAGCTTTAACTTATATAACTACTTTTAACCGTTTTAAATTAATTATAAACTCTTATACTGAGTAAAGCCTTTATTAATTATAGACGGTACAGATTAAACTTTAAGATAAAATAATAGCTATATTAAAATAATATTTAATTATTTATTAAAGTAATTAATTATTTTAACTTACTTAAACGTAATATATTAATTTTAGCTTCTCTAACTTAATAAGGCTTAACCTAACTATATAAAGCTTAGAATAATAATAACGTTAGTATAAAAGCTATATTTAATACTTACTAAAATAGCGTTAATAACCTTTAAATATAATACTTATTTTAATAGCTTTTATAACTTTAAATTAAATAATAATCTTTAAGCTTTATATATTAATTAAAGCCTTTATTACTTAGTAAAGCTTATGTAAATTAAAGAAAGATTAATTAGTAATAACGTTAATATAATTACTACGTTTAATATTTATTAAAGTTATAACTAAATTATTTAAATATTTTTATTATATATAAGCTTAATATCTTAACTATAGCCTCTTTAACTTAGTAAGGCCTATGCCGATTATAACAGGCTTAAGATAGTAAAACTATTAATATAATAGCTAGATATAATATTTACTTAAGTTACTATTAAAGCCTTTAACTTTATTAATTACTATAAGCTTAATATCTTAAGTATAGCCTCTTTAACTCGGTAAGGCCGATGCCGACTATAAGAGGCTTGAAATAAAATAAAGTTTAATATAGTAGTAAAATCTAACATTTACTTAAATAACTATTTAAGCCTTTAACTTCTTAAGTACTTTATAGTTTAATATATTAACTATAGCCTCTTTTACTCGGTCAGGCCTATACCGACTATAATAAGCTTTAAATAATAACCTTATTAATATAATAGCTATATTATATAATATCTAAATACTTAATTAAAGCCTTTAAATTTTATAACTACTACTAAGCTTAATATCTTAACTATAGCCTCTCTAACTCGGTCAGGCCTATACTGACTCTAAGAGGCTTAAAAGAATAAGACTGTTAAGATAACAGCTATATTCTATAGTATAAAGCTAGGTAGAATACCTTCTATAGGCCTTATAGGCTCTATAGAGCTGCTAGATTCTACAGGCACCGTAGTTTCTAAAGGCTCTATAGGCCGTATAGGGCCTAAGGAAGGACTGCTAGGCATTATTTCGGCTTATAAAGAAATAAAGACCTCCTGTAAGGGGAAATTTAACGCCTTTCGGGGCGACGACGAGAGTAATAGTACTAAAAAGTAACTATTATAGCGTAAAACCTTCTAAAATTTAATGCTTTTTAGAAGGGGTACCGGCAGGAATAGTACTAATAAAAATTTAATAGTACTATAAGAGGGCCTAAAAATCGTTTTTGTTTTTTGCTCGATTTTTTTCTTCCCTCTTATAGTCCCTGCGGCCTTAGTTTACCCTATAGCACGCTGCGGGGGGC
The DNA here is from genome assembly GCA_016508685.1 of Cytospora piceae. Taxonomy (NCBI): domain Eukaryota; kingdom Fungi; phylum Ascomycota; class Sordariomycetes; order Diaporthales; family Cytosporaceae; genus Cytospora; species Cytospora piceae. The sequence continues at coordinate 207,107 of JADMLE010000019.1, read as the reverse complement.
TCTAGTGCACGTTTAAGGCGGCCGACTAATTAGTTAGTATAGGTTTTTAAAAAAATCGACTTACAGCCACTAAATTTATCTCCCGGCACGCACGCATTTACGAGTTATGCGCTTTAAATCGAAAAAGTCTAGGGTAAGTTAAAAGGTAACTCTATATAAATTCAGATTTAATTATATAAAATATACTAAATATATAGCGATTTAGAGCGTAATAGAATATATATAATGCTAGAAGGGCTAAGCGTATATCGAAAGTTTAAATAGATTAATAAATAGTAATAAAGTCTAGGGTAAGTAAAAACTTAATTCGATATAAATCTAGGTTTAAATATATAAACTATACTAAATATATAGCGATTTAGAGCGTAATAAAGTATATATAATACTAAAAAGATAAAACGTATATTACGAGTCTAAGAGTTAAACTAGTACTAATACTTCTTATGTTTATTTTCTATTTTATTAATTCGAGTTTTAATAAATTTTAAAATCTGATTTAATAGCTATTTAAGGCTATTTTACGTCTATATAATTATATAAAAATAATAAGAGAAATAAAATAGCTAGCTATAGTAAAAAAACAAAAGAAATTAACTTATTACTGGTATCGCCTTCGGTTTAACCCCCTAGAGAATTAATAGAACTATATATAAATATATAGAGCCCCGAGCCTATAGCCCAGTCTCCCTTAATGAAAAGGATCTATTTAACTGTAGGCGGGGCATTACGGAAGACCGGACAACCCTGATTCCCTAGGGGGACACTCCATTTCATAGCGGCCTAAATAAATAGGCGGCTATAGTCAGCGTACAGTTAAATAGAATAGAAGTCGCTATCGCTACTACCTACACTATATACTATAAAATATGCTTTTCTAGCTGCGAAGACGCCTTATAAAGGCGATTCGAGGGGCGGCTAATAGTGGGTATAGTGGAGCAATAATTTGCACCTTAGATTAAAAATTAAATAAAATAGATATTAAATCTAAAAGACCTAAATCCGGTTAATAAGCTTACAGCGATTTAAACCCTGTTTTTAGTTTATTTTTATTCTTAGTACTCGGCTAGATATATATACTATTAGTTTCGCGGGCTAAATCGCACTTCCGGCTTAGTCAGATAGCAAGGCTCGGGGTTCGAATTGTAAAAAATCGACTTTTTTTCAAGGTTTTTTATTTGCTTTCTAAAAAGCCCTAATTACTAAGCAGGCTTACTAATCGAAAACTCGAATTAAAAAGTAAAACGTTTCCTTTTTATTTTTCTATTCCTTTTCCTTTTCCTTACACTTCTAGTAATATTAGGTTTTTATACCTAATAATTTACTATAATGGAAGCTTTTTTCTATATTTAGTCTAAAGGGCCTGAAAACCCTTTAGACGACTATATTAACTATTATTCTAAATACCTCGTTTCTTAAGTTAAGAGGGTTTCGAAGAAAATAATAGCGCACGCAGCGTATTTACAGTAAGTTTTATTTTTAATTTTATTTAATTTAATTACGATTTATTTTACTAATTAAAATTTAAAATATAGAAAGCAAAAGCAACTATACGAAGGAAAGGAAAAAGAAGAATGTTTTGAAGAAGGGATAGAATTAGGTAACGAGGAGGACGAGGAAGGTATGCTTTTCTAATATAAATAGTATATATGTATTCTATTTATTTTATTCTAGCTACTATTACTTTCTGCTATTTTTCTGAATTTATTTCGAATTATTATAAGTACTTTTAATAAAGACGTAATTTTATTAAGCCGGTTAACTTAGTTATAACAGACTAGTAAATAATAAATAAAATATTACTATATTCTACTAATTATTTGCTATTTAGCCTTCTTTTTAATTTATCTATATACTAAAGAATAGCGATAGTAAAATAAATAAGAAAAGGGTTAAATATTTATATTTCCGGAATAACCTTAGTTTAATCGGCTATATACCCTACTAACTATATATTTATATAGCCGGAAATCTACTATAATATTAAGCTAAATTGTCGCTATTTTATAATATTTTATAAAGTCTAAATTAGTCTAATACAGACAGGCTAGGAAAGAAAACTAATCCCCCCCTTATTAAAATACTATCCCCCCTACCCCCCCCCTTTTTCAAACTCTATACCTTCTTATAAGGGGTCCTAAGCTACCCAGATCATATTCAAATAGCATTAGTAATAGCATAGATAGTATAGTCGGTAGTTACGTAATAAATATATTAATTCCGAGGTTCCTAGTTCAAATTGCCTGTGCAGTGCTTTTTCTAATTAAATAAAAATCGTGAAAAATCGTAAATAAAATAAAATAAAATCGTAAATTAAAATAATTCGAAATAAATAGAAATAAATAAATAAATCAAATTAAATAGTAAATTAAATAAAATCTATTTAAATTCTTTTTTTTTATCTTACTTAGTAATATTATTTACTTATTTATTTACTTAGTTATTTATATAGCTATTAGTTTATATACTTACTTACTTTATTATTTAATTATATAGTTATATAGTTATTTACTTTATTACTTACTTATTTATTAAATTACTTACTTACTTACTTACTTATTTACTTATTAAATTACTTATTTACTTATTAAATTACTTATTTACTTATTAAATTACTTATTTACTTATTAAATTACTTATTTACTTATTAAATTACTTATTTACTTATTAAATTACTTATTAACTTACTTACTTCTTTACTTACTTACTTACTTACTTTTTTAATATTAAATCTTTTATAAGAAATACTATAGTAAAGCCCTTTCTACGCTTAATAAATTAGCTATATTTATAATATATATACCGTTAAATAACTTATAATTTCTATTATTTATATTAAAAATTAAATTTAAATATATTAAAGAACTTAGCTTATAATAGCTTAAACAGTATAGTTACTATAATAAGCTATAATAAAGCAATAAAGTTAGATTTTTTTTAAATGTTAAAATACTACCGGAGCCTATTCTAGTAAATTAAAGCGGGGTAGAAGCGGGAAGGCTAGGGTTAGCTAGGGTTAAGGGGGGGAGGAGGGGGAGAACCTGTTAGGTTTAGATTAGGGTTAGCTTTATCTACCCCCCCCCCCTGATAAGATATAAAAATACTAAAGGTAGGGTCTTATAGCCCTGATCCTAACGATTCCGAATTAGGTCTTTTTATTAAATTCGGATAAGGACTCGGGTAATAAGGTCGGTTCGGAAGTCGGGGAGCCGATCCGGCCTATCAGGGGCTCCCGTTCCGCCCCACCTGCAGGGGGGAACTGGAATCAGCTCCCGTTCCAGTTGATAATAGCTGTTAGTATATATAGTTATTATTCTTTAAGTATACTTATCTTATATTTTTAAAGTATTTTCTTAAAGGTTATTTTTTAATAAATTATATAGGTATTTCTACTATAGTAAATCGAAATTCGCTTCTATTATAAGGGCAGAGTTATATAACTTATCTTAAATAATCTATAAGATCTAATCTTTTAATAAAGATAGCTAAAGTAAGGATATCGTCTTTAATCTACTTTTCGAGTTTCTATTACTAGCTTAGCTTTAAGGTTATTTCTTTAGTTTCTTTTTCTATAATATTATCGTTAATCTACTTATTAAAGTCTTTTATATATTCTTAAGCGCCTTTTAAGTTTATATTACTAGTAAGCTTAGGTTCTTATAATTCCTTTTATCGGATTACTTTATTAATAATATTAAATATTATTTTTCTATCTTTAATAAAATTAGTAATTTATTATTTATTTTTATATTATATTCTTTCTATAATTTATAAGGCGTAGGTTTATCTAAAGGGTTTTTTCTCTTAAAGAGTTATTATATAGCTAGTATTTACTTTTACTTTAGTTTTCTAGGTATTAGGGATAAAGATAATATCGTTATAATAAGATTTTAGTAGAGCTTTATTTTAATATTCTCGAAAATAGTTTTAAAAGTCTTTATCTTCTTTAAATTCCTTTTTTACTACTTTAGTAAAGTAATTAATACTAGAATAGTTTAAGTTACTATCCTTAATAACTATATCGTATAGTAGTCTCTTTCTACTTATTACTAAAGTTTTATAACTTATATTACTATTACGCTATCTACTTTTAAGTATAGGTTTTTATTCTTTCTTTAGCTTACTTTTATAATTATATATAAAGTAGCTAGGTTTATTATAGTTAAAGTATTCGAGCTTTAATTTATCTTTTCGTACTATAGTATTAAGTTCTATAGGTCTTATATATTATCTATATATAGTACTATTCTTCTTTTTTTTAAACTTTCTTTTAGTATTAAAAGCGTATATCTTCTAATATAGCTTTTAAAGTAATTTATTACTTTAGTATTTTAGTTATTAATTTTAACTACTATTTTTATAAATTTAGTAAAGTCTTTAAGTTAATTAAGCTTTAAGAGTTTATCTTTAATACTATCCTTTAAGCCTATATAGAACTAAGTCTATAAGGGATTATCGTCCTATCTTAATTATAAAGTAATCTGCCTAAATACTATAAAGTAAGTAGATATAGAGGTTATCTATTTATAGTAGGCTAAATCTTATTCTGCTTATCGTTTTTCTTTAAGTTCTTTAAATACTCTCTTAAGCTTACCTTCGAAGTTAGCGTAGTTTTTAAAGATTTTATCGGTATATATATCTCTTTCTAGTTTATTATATTTTAAGTAGTTATATATAGTAGGTTCGAACTAGGCGAAAGCGTTATTTTCGAGCTATCCGGCTATAAAGAAGATTTTACTAGCCTCTATATAGAATTCGTCTTAATAGTATTAGAGATAATACTAAGCTATAGTAAAGAATCCTTAAAGGGTTCCTTTAGTACTATCGAAAGGCTTTAGCTTATTAAGCTTAATTTTATACTATTTAGTATTATTAGAAGGACTGCTATCTACTTCTATTAGTTTAGGCTTTCGGTTAGTTCTTTTTAAGGCTTTAATTTTAGACTTAGCTTTAGTTATTTCTTTAAAGTAGTCTGCCTTAAGACTTTCGATAAGCGTTTACTAAGTATTAGCATTTTACGTAAAAGTATTTTATTATTTATAGAGTTCCTATAGTTAGGCCTATATCTACGTAAACGCTTACTTAAGGGTTATTTATATCTAAAGGGTATTAGGTACTATAATAGAATATAAGATATTACGTAAAAGTATATATTAAAACCGTCTAAATAAGAGTTATTAAAATATAATAATTATAAGATAACCTTTATAAAAGTACTTATCTATATCTAGTAAGGTTAATATTATTAGGCGGTATATATATATAACTAGTCTATATAATATCTCTTTATAAATTTAAGTAATTAAAAGGAGATAAGTTTTATTATATAAAAATAATACTTAGATTAATAACTAAAGAGTAAACTATAAAAGCTATCTAGATAGTAATAACTATATTATATATCTAGCTCTTTAGTATACTTATATTACTTATATCCCTAGTCGATATAAGCTAGCCTATATTGCTTATATCTATAGTTAATATAGTTAATAGCCCTAACCCTAATACTAATTAAGGTAGACTCTATAGTCTAGTGCTATTAGTTCGGCACTTAGGTGTCTAATCCGGGACTATATTATTACCCGACTAGGTGCCCTAAACGTCCTCTTCTTCTAGGTTATAACAGAAAGGGGGGGGGTATACAAGGAAAAGACTTAGGGTAAGGCTTAACTCCGATATTACTACCCCCTTTTAGCAGATATAAAAGAAATAAAAAAAGGGTTTAATAGCCCTAATCGTAGCGATTCCGATTCCGTTCGGATTATTTTATTCGGCTAAGGTCTTGCGCGTATAGGGCGGTCCGAAGCCGTAGGCCCCCGGCTAGTCTATTAGAGGGCGCCGCTTAGACCTACGTGCAGGGGGTTAGTAGAATAAGCTCTCGTTCTACTAGATAATAACTGCTAGGTTACTTACGCTAACGGCTATTAGTATAATTATATTATAGCGGAAAAGGCTTATATAAAAGACTATATAGTTATTTATCTTATCGGTATAGGATAAGGTGCTATTATATTTATCGGGATTAAGGAAGTAGAGGAGTTACTAGTAGAAGCGGTAGTAAAGGATTATAAAGAAGTAGTCGAACGAGATAAATAGGGTATAATCGAGGTAATTAAATATAGCCTGCGTTTTCGCTACTATAATATATACGTTATTTAGCCTATACTAGCTATAGATAGTATATAGGACGGTATAATTTATATAGGGAATAGAGACGTGCTTAGTATTAAGATAGCGCTCGATAAGAAGACTAAGATGCTCTACTAGACGAGTATCTATAAGCTTTTACCCTTAGTTCTAACTATACCTCTCCTAAGATTAATTAAAGACTTCGAGGCGGTAGATAGAGACGACCGAGATAAAGGAGCAGATAGTAGGGTAGATAAGGTAATAACAGTAGAAAGATAATAAGATAAGGAGACTATTTAAAGATATTATAGTAGTTAGATAACTACGTTAATTCTAAGAACTTAGTTAATTAACGTAATCCTAGTAATATAGTTAACTAGTTAACTACGCTGCTTTTAAGGGTAAAGTTAACTAGTTAACTGTACTAGTTCTAGCAGCTTAGTTAAGTAGTTAACTGCGCTAGTTCTAGTAGCTTAGTTAACTAGTTAACTGCGCTAGTTTTAGCATCTTAGTTAACTAGTTAACCGAGCTAGATTTTAACTAAATAACCTAATCCCTAAGCCTAACACTGCAGTAACATACTATTATCAGAGCAGTAAGATAAACAGTAATTGCAAGCATAAGCTTAGACGGATACACCGATAGGCCTAATAGGATATACTGAATATAGGCTCCCTTTAATCAGTCGGTTTTTATAGCTATCTTGCTTAAGGTTGTTTGATTACGCTTGCTTCTAGCTCGGTCCTAGAAATCGCGGTCTGCTCCCGAGACCCTTATACTACTAGGGAAGAACAGCGGAACTAGGGACGAGCCGACTAGTTTATACCTGTCTTTAACCCTTCGAAGTACTTTCGCGACGGTAGTGTCGGCTATTGTGTTGATCTGGTTCAGATGGATGCTAAGGGCGCTAGGCCTCCTTACAGCTCCGGCTGTGATGATATTGTGAATCATGCCTATAAGCCCTACAGTAAGGAGATCTAGTTGTCTACAGTTAATTTCTGTTCCGGGTGCAATAAATAGGAGGAGGCTTACACTAAGAGTCTATTTAGAGTCCCGCGACATATATTAGTAGAACTAACTATAACAGCGCTATGAAGAGCAAGAAGCCCCGCGTTGTTGCAGATGTTCTACGCATCACACTCTGTGCCCCTAAGATCTAGAGATCGAGGCTATAGTTGTTCCCCAGGATCACTATAACGTTACGGCTGCTATTTCCCCGAGTGATACTTACTGTCTAGCCTCTATTCGACGGACATGCCTATTTCTCCTCCTGCTACTGCGGGACAGCTCCCTGCAGAAGGGCTATAGCATTGCTAGCGAGCGTTATAAGTAAGGGCGCCTAGTTGTTATTGATGACCTAAGGCATAACGGATATTAAGATTTATATCGGTATGATAGAGAGTCTACTGTACTAAATCTAGTCCTTGGTCGGGACTCCGGCTGTTCGTTTCCTATTAACCTGGAAGACAGAGACGCGGAGTGCCTCGTAGTTAGGGGCAAGTTTGTTGAGTTTGGAAGGGCCTTTATCCATCTTATGCTCGAAGTCACGCAAAAGTCGGCCGATGACCTAGGACTTGTTGCTCGTCGTATGACCGCTTTTCGCCCCGACTAACAGAGCAGGCGAGTCGGCATCGGGCATGATTCGACCGTCTGATCAGATGTTAGCACTCGTCTTGGGCCTTGCTAATAGGTTTAAGAAGGTCGTTCATACCCCCAAATGCGGAAACGAGGGAATTGACAGAATACGCCACCTATCCGTATAAGAGGACCACAGGGGTGACGTGCCCTCCGCTCAGTTAAGCAAGTGCGCGCAAAATGATATCGGGCCCGAGGATAAGAAGCAGTGATAGAATATCATTAGGTTTCCCATTGAAAAAGTAATGATAATGAGGTACTCTGTGTGCTTTTCGTGTACAGATTAGACTCGTTGTGAATAGAATATGTTGCCGAGACATCGGCCAGTCCAAGTGCAGCGGCAGGCGACATTTTGGTATCACAGTACCTACACCACTAGGTGTGTAATTAGAACTTCGGATCTGTCATATGTACCCAGGGTAAGTACCGACGCGGCCGAGACTACAATATATAGCTTTTTCTTACCGCCGGTTCTAAAATGGTGGCCTTGAAGGGCGTGTTGACATTCTGGTAGGATTTATTCGGCGTCGGCCGCGCACCTGGCCTGGTCCATATTACAGGTCATAATTGACCCCGGGCCTTCTTCCTACAGGCAAAAGGAAGGCAACCAAATTTTCCCGATTTATAGCGCCCGACTGTGGTGGCGAAGTGAAGCAACGCCTTGTTCCTCCTCACACCCCCAAGCAGGCTCCAGGCTACAACAGGTAGCTTGAGTCACTGTGAAGTCCCACGGGGTCTTTCCAAGTTTGCATATACCGGTACGCAAAACATTATTGTTGTGGGTCATCTCGAATTCTCATTGTCAACTCAAGACAGGCTTCAGGCCTGGCTGATACCAACTGATCCCGACGCTGCCTAGCTTCTGTCGGGCCCGCCTGTAGGAGTCGTCGGGCTGACCACGCCAGCTCTGCTTTGCTTGAAGATGGTGCAGTTTGATCATTGGCCACTTGGCCTGCCGTCAGCTGAGAATGTGACTTCGTACTGCATCAATGGAACTTGATTACCCCGCCCCTTCAAACACATGTGCTTGGTCTCTATCAACCATTTCGGGAGTTTGGACATCATTGTGTGAACTAGCTGATGATATCTGTTGCAACACAGCATAAAGCTCACTAAGTATGGACCATTTTCCGCTGTGTGACGAAGGCCTCAGAAAGCTTGGATCAGTCGAGCGCTTTGACCAGGTTCCCTACGACAATGGGGGATTCTGGGGGTTCCCTCAGCGTCAAGGCTGGGCAGATGCGGAACTAGAGTTGGGTCTAATTATGGGCAACGCTATAATGATGACCATGACACCAGTCCAACGCCGGCAACCAGACGACAAATTCCAAGATCCTTCTATATACGCCTCTCTTCTCCAGTCATGGTTGTACATTGGACTACTGCACGAAGTACTTCAGCGTCCCATCGCACTAGAAGTATTGTTCCAAGCAGAGGAGGGCAGCACTCGACAAGTCTTGAGGACGACGGAACTGAAAGCACTGCTTAACACGCTCGAGCAAGACCTCCGAGGCCTTGGGCCTGACAGTGCCCGAGAACGAATCTCATCGATCGTGCGATGTATCAACCACGCCCACAGCGTCTTGCAGGGTATTGCCGGCCGAGTTGACCGGTACAGGAGTGACAGCGTTAGGCTTGGGTTCGTTCAAGAAGTGTCGCCAACCATAGACCCAAGGATGTTCGAACGGTTTTACTGGACTCGCTACGGCCGCAAGATCTTACCACACGAGCTCGAGGTCTCTATCTGTGCGCTGGGCCACACCCTCGAGTATGCCGCCAGGAGCATCTGGATCCACCTGGCCTTGGGCGAGACTGGTGGCCCGGACTGTCCACCCTTGCCCCGGTGGCATGTACCAACCAGCCTGCGCCTCAGGATCAAGGAGCAAGGTTTCTGCAGGCTCGATTATGAACGGTTGAAGCCTACTCTGGGGTTCTTGGGCGTCTGTATGGCAAGTACGTATGACCGGCGGGGGGAGGGGAAGGACCATTCTCACTGCACGAAGCAGCGATGTTCTGGAGACGACATCAAGCGAGAGACCTACCAGCAGCGCCACGTCACGGAAGCCTGCAGATGTCGCATGACGATGCCTCCTTACGTTCATGAGCAAATACTGGCGAGCATTGGGCGTGATGCTATCCCAATCATCAAAGTGGCTCCTGCATCCCAGGATCCCGGAGCGGACCTTGAATTCCAGGTCCTCGAGGCGGGCCCTGAGCATGAATACATCGCAATATCCCACGTGTGGGCCAACGGCCGCGGTAATACGGAAGGCAACGGGTTGTATCGATGCCAGTGGCTGCATCTGCAGTCGCTTGCTCTGAAGTGCAACAAGCCGACCGCCTCGGCCCTCGAGTCTAGTCTGGACGATCGCCCCGCATTCTGGATGGACACAGCCTGTGTCCCTTGTGGCCCGGGAGACCCGATGATCACTCGACTTCGCCACAAGGCTATCGTGAGCATGGTGAACGTATACCGCAAGGCTACTGACGTCCTCGTCCTCGACTCCCAGCTAGAAAGTCTGCGCACAAAGTCCCTGGAGGACCTCTGCATGCGCGTGACTTTGTCGAGCTGGATGCGACGGCTCTGGACTATGCACGAAGGTGCTGTGGGACAATCCGTATTGGTTCAGACAGCGACAGAAGCAGTGAGCCTCGGAGGTCTCTCCACCAGGTGTATGGAGATTGTATTGCAGAGCGGGCCAGATCTCCCTGGCGGCGCCCTTCGCGGCATGGGACTTGTCGAGGCTGTGACAATGTGGTCTCGATGTCTCAACGTCGACACAGACAGAGGTCCCGGCAAGGATCATTTCATCTTCTTCTTCTCCTGGGAGGAGTCGAGGCGAAGATCTACGTCGGTTGCACTGGACCGGTGCCTTGTCATGGGGCTTATAAATGGCTTGAAGCCCGAGGCTCTGCTTGAGCTCCAACGCACTGAAGAGGATATGCAGGATATTGAAGCGGCCGTACCTCAGAAGTTGAAGATCCTCCTACAAAACATCCTCAGCATCCCGCCAAGCATTATATTCGCCCCAGGAAGCCGTCTCCCAGGCGAAGGGCTTGGTTGGGCGCCAGGTGATATCAATTGTTCGATACGTCCTCCTCTGAGGGACGAACCAGCCGGTGTCCGCACTAAGGAGGGTCTCCTGGTTGAGTACAGGGGATGGAAGCTCCTTTCAACTCCCGATAGGGGCCGCATGTTTCTCAGAGACGTGCAGTACCATCATCCAATTGATGAAGCAGGCCAGAGGAGAACCAGTAGAAACACGGCCTTGCCCCCTAACCTTACATCCGAAATACCTACGATTCTGGCAGAAGCGGGAAAGACAATGGAAGATGCAATATGGGGCTTCTTGGTCCGCATCACGGATGGCTGCCCGTCTGAATCTGGGGGTGACATTTACGGTGTTGCCTTAATTGACTTTCCCGAACGCGAGACGGACGCAAATGGCGCCACTGGGCCACTGGCTATGATTCTTGGGCAACCCATGAGCAGCCACAGTATGCATACTGATAAGCAGCCTGCAAGAGCTATCTTGGCTGAGGTGAAAGAAGAGAAGGATAACATCGTGTACGTGAAGTTTTTGTGCGAGGCGAGGTGGAGTCCTATCGCCGAGCAACAAGTTGAAATGGTCAACTTCAATGTCGAAGAAGGTATTGTAGAAGAAGTACAAGCGAGATGGTTCAACAACAGTTCAACGCAGCGCTGGTGCGTCGGTTGACGATTTCTCTGTAAGGGATGCACTGCAAGTAGTCAAGTAGTATTCACATCCATATGGTATGAACCTGAAGATCCTGAGCTTACTGGAAAGTAGGGATGGCTAACCTGTTTCTTATAGGGTTTTTTGGTTGTTTTTTTCTTGTGGGATGCTATATCACACAATTTTATTCAAAAAAGAAAACCTCCTAAAAAAAACCGTAGTATTTGAAATGCCCTTCCTAAAGGGGTAATATTGAGGCTATTATCAACCCCTAAGAGCGCATCGGGAGCTACCCTAGGGAGGTATTCTATTTACTCTTCCGAGCCTAATTTGAGGGAGAGGATATCTATCGATTCGAGATCTGTTAGGTCTAATGGTTCGTCTTTACTACCGTCGCCCTCGATCTCGATTATAGACCTAACTGCCGAAACGGAAATATAGGGATATTGTGGATTAGGCAATGGCATGGATAATGCCAGGCCTGGCGATCACATAGGTGCCGTAAGGCACTAGGCCTGTTGCGGCAGGCGGTGTGATTAACTACTAGGCAGGGCGGTAGAATAGTAACGCCGAAGGCCTTAAGCCTTTCGCTTATAACTATACAATAGCTTTTAACTAAGAATAAGAAAAGCAATAACGACACTAATAAGAATAACCTAAGTTGCCTACCCCTATAATATTATAACTAGAGCCTAACTAATACTAATTAGTAATTATAAGGTAATCTCTGATAGTAAGGAAGGAAGAGATAAACCTTTTTTGCGATTATTATACGACGATTAGGTCTCCTTTATAGGCTGTTCGTCGCGCCTTAAGTCTCGAGATCTATGCTATAATCGAAGCTATTATAAGATTATTCGGGCGATTTAGTTAACCTTTATACGATAGCTAAGATTAACCGCTAGCTATCGTAAGGCCTTTTAAACTAACCTAACAGAAACGTGTTTAATTAGAAGCTAACTTTACGACCTAACGGCGCGTACTATTACGTAAACCTTTAAAACTTCCTTTTACTATAAACTTTCCTTTTAAACGAAACCTTATACTTATTCTATACTATAAACTTCCTTTATAATAAAACCTACGTTACCGATAGACTTTATAAACCTTACCGACCTTCTTTTATTCGAGTTAACCTTAAACCTCCTTTTACGATAATTATAAAGGCAGTGCCTATAATCTTTCCTTTCCTAAACTTTATAAACTTACAAGAACCTTCTTTTATAACCTTACGACCCTATAAGAACCCTCTTTCGAGATATAACCCTTTACTTTATAATAGCTTCTAACAGCTAAGACAAGGAAGTAAAACTATATCCTTTCTAGGATTACTTCGATAACCTTATACGGAACTTACGAGTAATATAGATAGGATAGCGTAAAGTAGACTTCGGTAGGTAGGATAACTTTATCGATAAGGCTACGATCGATAAAGTTAGCGCTATAACCTTTACTATACGAGTTATCGAGACCCTTTAGTAGTAAGGTACTATTACCGAGGCTTTTTTAGTAGACTTCTAGTAAGAATTTAAAGACTAGAATAAAGAAATGTTTAGATATATCGATCCCTTTTAAAAACGCGAGATAAAGAACTTTTTTAGGGAATAAGGTATCTATATAGGTCTATATAAATATTACTTTACTATATAACTCCTAGAGGTAATAAAGATAGAGAAATGCCTTCTATAGCTTATAGAAGAGATTAAGATAGTTAAATTTCTGCTTAACGTCGAAATCGAATAAATTAGAATAACCCTAGTAGTAAAACCTTAAGGTCTATAGTAGCTACCTCTGCGTAATAGCTACGCTCCCCTTACGTTTAATCTCTATAGTATTAATAATATACTCGAGTTTATTAAGAAAGATAAATCCCTTATGCTTATACTATAATCCCTAAGCCTTACGCTATCCCTTAGATTTAACTTTTTATAGCGACTAAAGATATAACCCGAGATAATGCTGCTAAGATAGCTAAAGCAGATAATAGGCTTCTAAGGCCCGGAACGACTATTTATATAGCTATCGGAATAGCTAAAGTAACCGATAGGCTTCCGAGCCTTAGAACGACCTCTCTTATAACCTTAATAGCTATAGTACCCTCCGATTCCCTTTCCGAACTTCCCCCTAAATTTTCCTCCGAAAACCCCTCTAAAGCTATACGTCCTTACCGGAATACCGTACTATTAACGAGGAACTATATAACTACTAGCCTTCGAGTACCTTTATAAACCTTCTTATAATCCCTATAAAACTCTTCCTCCCTACCTAGTGTCTAACCGTATACTAGAACTAGATAAGATTATAGCTTTTTTAAGAGCTTAAGATAAGGATAAGAAGTAGATAGGAGAGCTATACGATCTACTAGATAATAAGCTAAGGATTTTTATAAACCTCTGCTGCTATAGTAGTATCTAGCTAGATTAGTTCTACGCTATACTCCCTCGGATTCTTACTAGAAGAGCCGAGACCTACTATATTTACTATATCGGCATAATAAATAATTTTACTATAGCCTATAGAAAGCTAAAGACTTATTTTAAGATAGATACTAATTATTAATAGTACTATAACGATTAAATAAGTATAACGTTTAATAGCCTTTAGAATAATAAGGAGAATATCGATAAGAGCCCTTATAAGGTTTTACGTATTATACTAGATAAACTCTAGCTTTACTAGCGCGCCCTTAGCCCTTACTACGCTAGCGACGAGATATTAAAGATAACGGTCCTTCGAGTATATAAGGGAGTAGCAGAATTCGAGTACGCCCTTTATATACCCGCCGCTCTTTACGAGAAGCTTTTCTAAAACCTCCGATTATCCTTTAAACTCTCCTTTAAGTAAGGGAATAGCGCTAGTAGTTATTTTATTTAGGGACAGCCTAATAATAACGTCTATTATCTTAACTACTAGTATAATAATAATTGCTAATAAAGAGGCTTTAGCTTTCGAGGTAGCGGCTCCGGCTTTTACAGAAGAATCTTCTATAGTAACTATTGTAATAATAAACGCCGGTAGCTATATTAGAAGAAGAAATGCTTTATCTATAGTAAAGAAGGGTGCTAGTCTATAAAGCACACCCCGGAAAAGAGATAATAATCTCGAAACTAATACCTAGCCTAATATAAATACTACGATAAATTAGTAACGGAAAAAGGCTTTATAGCTTTTTTAACCGATTATAAAGGCTACGAAGCTGCCTATAGTATCGATAGCTTAGCCGAATAAGATAACGATAATAACGGTAGAGCTAGTGTCTTTAAAGATAGGGAAGCTACGTACTAGCTAATAAATATAGCCTTTCTTTATACTATCTCTAACGACGATAATAATAAAGCTAAGTATAAGGATACTATCGCCCTAGCCTTATAGTTTACCCTTTAAGGACGCTATTTAAAGCTAAAGTTCTAAAGTACTATACCTAATACTAAAGTAGCAGAGTTCTTAATAGCAGGCTGTAACTAGTACCTTACCTTTTAACGCGAGAATCCTTTAGTAGAAATAAATAAATTATAGGCCGGCGAGGCTATTATTAAATTCGGCTAAGGATTATAATTATCTTCTATCAGCACTATTACTATCGACCTGCCTATCGGAGCTATAACCTTTTATATCGTTAACGCCCCTATACTATTCCTCTTATATATCTAAGATATAGATAAACTAAGCGTTTTTTTCTAGAATACTATAGACGAGATAGTAAAAATCGATAAATAAAGCCGTAAGAAGGCCTTTCCTGTTATTCGAAAATAAGGCTATCTGTAGTTCTTCCTCTTAAAACGAGATGCTAGCGCCTTCTTTATAAAGAAAGAATTATAACGCCTCTATCGTTGCTTTAGACACCTAACCGTTAATCGCCTCTCCCGGCTGCTAATAAACGCCGGCTATAAGGTCGATATAACGGTCTTTAAAGCTATTATAAAGTTCTGCTATTATTACTAGATAAAAAGCCTTACCCTTTAACGATTTAAATTTACTCTATAGGATAATTATAACTTTAATTATAAGCTTATCGTAGACGTTATATATCTGCTTAGAAAACCTATACTATACGCTATAAACTTATCGATATCTTTCTAGGCTATATGCTTTCTTGCTTCCCTATCTATAAAGGATACCTAAAAAGCCCTCCGGATAATATAGATAGATATATACCTCGGACCTCTTAACTAGCTAGTTTATAATACTAGTATTAACTTCGTATTAGTAGAGTTCTAAACTAAAGCTAAAATTATAGGCATTACGTATAAATAAGTACCTATAGAAGCCTACTAGTCTGTCGGAAAGGTTAAGAGATATTATAGCCTATTACGCTATATATTTAAGATCTTATATACTAAGCTCTTAAATATTTTTAGTAATAATGCTATCCTATAGATAGCTATAAAAGCTATTAATAATATAGCAGGATTAGATAGTTTAGTACTTACGCTACTTATTTTTAGAGCTTTCCTTCGGATAAACCTCGATTTACCCCTATCGCTATCGACGCTAAAGCGCGCGGAAGCTATTACGAAAGCGATAAAGGCACTTCGGAAGCTCTCTGTAAAACGCTAGATTAACGAAGCTATCGCTACGCGAAATAGCCTAGACGTAAGTAATTAGATAATATTACCCCTTTAGAGCGAGGTACGCGTATAGCGAGAAAAAGAAGGCTAGCGAGGCCTATACAGGCTGCTTACTATTAAGGGATATAATTTTACCTTAGACCTTCCTAATAGACCTGTTAAATTTCGGTCTACGCTAGTACGCTTATATTACTGCAATAACCTTAATAGTATTATACTTTTATAGCCTCTAGTACTCGGTAAGGCCTATACCGGTAGTTAGAGCCTACGATTAATACTACCTAGGCCTAATTTAGCCTATATAGTATACCCCTTAGACGACGGGTTACCTTTATAGCCTCTAGCACTCGGTAAGGCCTATACCGGTAGTCGGAGCCTATAATTAATACTACCTAGGCCTAATTTAGCCTATATAGTATACCTTTTAGATAATAGGTTACCTTTATAGCCTCTTAACCGCGGTATAGCCTATACCGAGGATTAGAGCTTACGATTAAGGATGCCTATACCCGATTTAGCACCTCTAGCGTATCGAAAGCGCGGCTAGCCCCCTAGATCTAAGAATAAGCTTAAGCCGGCTACCCCTATTTTCTTTACTTAGAAAGAAAGGGATAACTATAAGCTAGTACTAAAGCTATACCGTAATAGCGTTATTACTAGTCCCGGTAAACCTTTCGAAGAGTCTAATATAAAGGAAATTATAGACCTTATCGGCCGCGGTATCTTCTAGTTCGAGCTTTTTAATTAGAAGACCTATAGCCTATATCGCCTATTTAAAGCACGAATAGTTCGCGAGATTAAAGGTAAGACCGAGAAGCCGTATAAGAAGTTATACCTTATTATTTAAGGGTATAATAACGCCGGTAAAGAGGATATCCTTACCTAATCGCCGACGATTTAGCAGGTTAGCTAACGTATTATCGCTGCCCTCGCCTTATCTCTGCTAAGAATAGGTATAACTATAGAACTTCGCGATATTATATAGGCCTACCCTTAGTCGAAATTAGAGCTAGTATATACGATTTTAGCTATACTTCCGAAAGAACTTAAGCCTTAGTACCCTCCCGGCACTATTATACGGATTATAAAGCCTCTCTATAGCATCGCCGAGGCAAACGTATATTAGTAGACGATATACTATAAATACTACTGTATAGAACTAGGTATAAGTATATCTATATATAACCCTTACCTTCTTATTACGACTAGTAGTAAAGACCCTTTTAGCCTCGTCGGCATATAAACTAACGATACCCTTATACTTAGAACCCTAGCGTTCTCGGTAAAAAAAAGAAGAAGAGATCTAGAAGGCAGAGATTAGGTATAAACCTAAGACTGTGCTATCGTTAAGCACCCCTCTTAATTTTAATAGTACGAAAGTTACGATATATAACGACAGATCTGTCGAGGTTAAACAGAAGGGTTAAGGTACTAAGATCGAGAAGATTAATATAAAGGTACCTAACCGTGCCTAGAAGTATCTCGAATAACGCGCTCGCGGCGTATACCTAGCCTTAATCTATTAGCCGGAAGCTACTTTTAATCTCTCCGTCGTAGCTTAAATCTAGAACCTAGATATAAAAGACTATAATCTGCTAAACTAGCGCCTCGAATAGTAAATAAAAAACGTCGTAAAGGGTCTGCGATATATCGCTTTAGACCTAATAAAAACTAAGCTTACTATCTTTATCGATAGTTCCTTTATAAATAACCGGGATCTTAGTTCTTAAATTAGCTTTATTATCGCCTTTATCGATAAGAAGAAAAATAATAATAGTACGTAGTATAGAATATAAGGTAACGTTCTATACTAGTCCTCTATTAAATATAAACGCGTTATATAAAGCGTTCTAGTATTAGAGATCTATAGAATAGTTAGCGGCTTCGACCTTAGCACTATTATTTTATCTACTTTAAAGATAATTACCGATTAGCTCGACCTTCCTGCGATTCCCCTTACGATCTATACAGATTCGTACTTGCTATATAAGTATCTCGTTAAGCTAGGCACTATAAAGGAGAAGAGACTAATAATCGACATTATATCGCTACGCTAGTTATATAAGAAGCGAGAGATCTATAAGGTATAATAAATTAATAGCAATAATAACCTAGCCGATATAATAACGAAGGTATCGCCTAATAAGGCTTTAGCACGCCTAATCGATTTAAACGAGTTAACGATTAAAGTAGAAGGGTATATAGATCGCAGTTAAAGGTAACAGTTAGAAAGGCTTTTAAAAGGCAGTTAGTACTAAAAGGTGCTAACTCGATTCGAAGCTAAGCATAGTTAGCCCGATAGCAGACCGGCTAAGGGTAATAATAGGAAGGCGATTAGTAAAGGGAAGCCTATACGTATACGATATAAAGGAAAGGTAAAGGGAATAGCCCTACACGTATACGATAAAGAAAAAGTTATTAGTATAGATTAGGTAATAGCATAGATAATGCTAGGCCTAGCGATTATATAGGTACCGCAAGGCACTAAGCCTGTTACGGCAAGCGGTATAATTAACTACTAGGCAGGGCGGCAGAATAGCAACGCTAAAGGCCTTAAGCCTTTCGCCTGCAACTATATAATAGCTTCTGACTAAGAACAAGAAAAGCAACAACGACACCAATAAGAATAACCTAAGTTGCCCACCCCTGTAATATCACAACCAGAGCCTAACCAACAGATATAAAACGTAAAAAACAGTTGTTTTCAATGGCTATATTAAAAACTGTGTGTTATTCCAAAAACGGTGTTTTTAGCTATCCCTAATTACTAGAAAGGTCTTTTTTAGACGAGGACAATGTCCCTTTCCAAAATACGAGAGAATGTACTATTATCAACATGGCACGAGACAGTCCCAATATACCTACATCTTTGATGCTTTAGGTCATCCTCCCTAGCTATACTTTTACTTCCGAAATTCCTGACGATAAGGTATCGATCCCGCTACTCAGACCTATCCTACGAATTTAGGGAAAGGAGAAGATGTTCGGCCGGGTACTGCAAGGCCCCCATGATCTGAATAAAAACTGTCCGATGGGAATATAAGGGCTGCAGCAAGCGTATGTCATCCTCCTCCAGACTAGTGCACATCCAACGTCCGACAATAGCCCCGTACAGATCCCCCTGATTATGATGTTAAGCCTGTGGTCTGCAGCTTTCGAGTGTCGCAGATTAAAGAAACACACGGGACACGGACCACGGCCCTGTATGCGCCATGGTGACCTGGCTATGAAGCAGCGACTGCTAGTCCAAGGTCCCGCACCTCCGGAGAATGGACTTGGTCGTATCCGCCTGGTTAGTGTCATGCTGTGTGTCCCCGATGTTCTGCTTCTGCTTCTATCGATCAGGCACCTTATCGAACAGCACGTTTATGACCAGGCCGGCAATTAGTAGGCGGTTCTCTTTCCAGTATGTATCTCGGTTCCCGATGATATCTATGAGGGGTGTAACAGTGGTATCGAAGTGTCCGACGCCGTCCCTGCGGCGTAGTCTTCGAACGATACCCGACGCAGCCACCTAAGCCGGGTGGGCGAAGGCATCTCTGTCCCTAGCTAGGACGTCCTCTTCAAGGTCTTTGCAGACTGTTACTCCCCTAGGGCCACGGAATAGAATCTTCACCGACCCAGATGCGAAGAGCTCTAAGGCTGTCTAGCCGCGGGTGAACTATGTAGAGAATACTAAGGAGAGATACGGGCTGCTATCATCTTTCTAAGTGAGCTGAGCTAGCTCCCTGTCGTGAACTAGAGTATGCTTGGTATTCCTGTAGTTTTTGTACATGTTCTGCACCGTCTTTCTCCTCTTCTCGCGGTCTATAGGGATGCAGACTGTGTCCTACTATATTGCGTTACACCCTAGTTCAATGGCACGGTCCGCGAAGAATTGGAAGAGACATTTGTTTATATGCCCGGGCTCCTTGAGTCCGATGCTAGTGCTATCAGCCCAGATATGGGATATGGCTATGTAGGAGGTCCCTGTGACCCTGCATAAGCGAGGATACTGGGTGAGCCTATCGTTTCGTGGTATGTCGTCCTTCACGCTCCAGACTCCGCAGCCAGTGCTCTCGCCTAGAAAGATTTCTAGCTCTGATGCTGGACAGATTACCTCCGCATATTGGCGAGGACTAGAACAGACGTGGTATTGTTGGACTTTTGTGGTGTCTATATTAGCGAGCAGACACGTCTGTGTATTGCAAGCTGAATGGAGTTGCTGCTGTTGGTCCGAATTCTTGAACTCGAGCTGCTTTAGCCTAGCTAGAATTGAAGGTAGGCTGCAGAGCCCTCGTCTGGTAGCCGTTGCCAGGTTCTATACCCTGTTCTGACACACCGTTTGTTGTGGGAGTATCTGGATTGCGCGGCTGACAGATGGGATCGTCAACTCCTGCAGCTTAAAGACTCGCTGGGTAACGCTGGCATACAGGTACGAGTTGATAGACCGCGATGCCTAGTAGAGAATTTCGCACAGTTCAAACATATCGTCTGTCGTTATCTCCCGCTTAGACAGCCATCTTCTGTACCGGGGGAGGTCCCTGAGTACATGTTCATATAAGTCAAGGGATTGCGACACGGCGCGGCTATCGTTGAGGCATGGGTTATCCGCCTCTTCTCTTGCGGAGTCCGGCTAGTCTTGGACATATTGGCACGCCCTGGCTATCACGGCCCAGTATCCTAGATTTGTCCATGGCGATTCACATCGCAGGATTGGGGCGGCGCGGTCGGCACGGGCCCTGTACGACCTACATACGCGGGCTTTGCAATCCCTAACTCCAAACTTCGTGAAATTGTTGAGAAGTATATCGATCACATCTATGTTCTCGATACCAAACTCCTATACTTTTGCGTCCAGGACAGTGTCATAGCTGATACCGGCGAACGGCCCAGACTACTGGGTCACTGTCAAGTACATGTTAGTTAGGGTAGATATCGAGATGGAGATGCCATACCCTACCTAGGTAGGGTACACACATGCAGGTGCCCACTGACCTTCCCCAAGGAGGGGATTCATGGATAATACATAGGACCGGCCTGGTCATGTTAACAAGCATGGAGCCAAGTTGTTCGTATCGCCATCGAAATAGTGAAATTCTCTATCTGGATGGCTGCCTAAGTAGGTTGAGGAGGCCTCGCGTTAGGATGATGTGAGATCTTGGCTAACATTGCACCCCGCTTGCTACCTGACCTCTCCTAGATTCTACAGGGTTAGGGTTTATATCGGAAAAGGGTGAGAGGGGGGCGGGCGTCACTGTTGTAGCAACATAACAGCACTAACAGCAAATCCTAGACTTAATGTGTAGTATAATAAAACTCTTCTACTATAAATTTTAAATTTTATATAGTGTTTTAATAAGATTATATATCGCCTTTCTATAAGATAATAAAATATTATTACCGCTACTAAATATAGGGATAGTATTTATTAGCAGTTATCTTTTTAACTTTTAAGATTTTAAGGTAAAGCTATAGCGAAAAGATTATTAGAGTAATTTATTTTAGCTTTAGAAGATATTAAACTCGAGAGGTATACTCTGTTCTTTAAAATAAATATAATATATTTCTAGAAATTAATAAGGTTTAAAAGATAATCCGGGTAATATATATTTAGAATAACCTTTTATAAATATTTCTGGTTTTAGTAATAAAGAGTAGCTTATCTTCTTTAAAAGTAAAGATATAAATATAAGTATAGATAGTACCTTTTTTTTATATTATTCTACTAAATACGTTACTAAATAAGCCTTTAAAGGATTAGATTTCATAACTTTAAAAAACGCTGTACTAATATCTATTATTACGTTATCGCCCCCCCCCCCTCTTAAATATATATAAGCTACCTTATATAATATAAAGCCTATAAACGTTTAGTTTAGACTTATAGCCTAGTCTAGCTTATAATATATCTTCTTTTAGTAAGATTAGCTCTTAATTTAACTACTTTATAGATAATTACTTAAAGATTTACTACTAGCTTTATAAGCACGATATAAGTATTATAGATACGTAAACTAAAGTAACTATATATATATAGTCTGTTATCTATTACTATATTAATAGCACGTAGTATTATAGAATATATATTAGTATAATAATATATCCTATCTGTTAGTTAGGCTCTGGTTGTGATATTACAGGGGTAGGCAACTTAGGTTATTCTCATTAGTGTTATTATTGCTTGTCTTTTATTAGAAGCTATTATAAGGTTACAGGTAAAGGGCTTAAAGCCTACGGCGTTACCGTTCTGCCGCCTTGCCTAGTAGTTAATTATACCGCTTGCCGTAACAGGCCTAGTGCCTTACAGCACCTATATAATTACTAGGCCTAGCAGTGTCTATGCTATTGCCTTAATCCACACTATCTATATTATTACGAATAAATTCTTTAGTTACTTTTAAGTCTATAAACCGGTTAATATATAGCTTAAAATAGTATATTAGTAGCTCTATATAGCTAATAGTATCCTTTATAAAATAAACCTAGCGTATAAGCACCTTTAAGTCTAACAGGTATAAAAGGTAGTAAACGTTAATAACTAACCTTTAATTACTATTATCGTACCTTAGCGTAGCGCTAGTAATATATATAGAGCCGCGTAAAACTAGGTGTAATAGCTCTATTATAACTAAAACGTACTTCTCGGGAGCACGAAAAGTTAGGCTAGGTCTTTCGAATAGCGCGTAACCTAAATTAAACATATAATTTCCAAGCGGTGCTAAGCGGTTCGTGATAGTAGAGCGTACGAAATTCTCGTGTGCAGCGGCGAAGGTTCCACACAGCACTGACATGTGCTGGAGAAAGCAGGGATATGGCTGTGGTTATTAGTGACATTCGAGGCTGGCAGCAGCTGAGCTAGCACGAGAACGCATGGGACATTATTGCTCAACACCAGACCGCGACAGACCACTACACCAAAGCCCGGCGGGATGATCGACCTCATGTATCGCTTGAAGGGGGCTGGACGATTTGTCACCATGCCGCTTGGGTAGGCGACTGGAGCTTGGCCAATGTTGGGAATGAGCCGACCATTCGTGATCAACCAGATATGCTGGGAAGGTGTCGTATCCATCTAGCAGCTGAGAGGGGGCACCACGGAATTGTGGTGAGACTACTTGAAACTGGCATAGATCCCAACTGTCCTGACGGCGCTGGCCAAACACCTCTGCACCGTGCAGCATGGGGCGGCTCCCTGAGAACCGTAGAGGCTTTGCTGGAGAATGGTAGCACGGCAACGACTCCAGATGCATTTGGAAATACCGCGCTACATGTGGCAGCCGACATGGGATGTGATGATGTGGTGTACCGCTTGTGCGGTGAGGTCAGGTTCATGACAAAGGGCAGAAATGGGTTGAAACCGCTCCACTACGCGGCGATGAGTGGGCACCAAGCAATCCTTGAATATCTTCTCCAGACGGGAGCCAACATCGAGGCAGTGGATGAGATGTTCGGTTGGACGCCACTCCATTGCGCGGCAGATAACGGTCACGCAGAAATAGTGAAAATTCTTCTCACTCACGAGGCTTCTGTCGACGCCAGAGATAAAAGAGTCAAATGGACCCCGCTGCATTTCGCGGAAATCAATGGGGACAAGGAAGTGTTGCGACTGTTGAAGCGCAGTAAGGCTAGTCGACACGCCAAGGACATGGTTGGTTGGACACCACTGCACTTTTCTGACATTAGATTGAATACGGCGAGGGCCATGGGAGCAATAAGCGATGTCAGCTGGACCTTGCTGCATTTAGTGGCTATCGACAGACGTCGAAAGGTGACCAGACTGATGCTCGACTCTGACAAGGGCGCTGGAATTAGCGAAGAGACTATTCCAAACCATATACTACACAAGGCAGCTGAAAGAGGATATTACAGAGCTGTGGACATCCTCGTTGAAAGGGGCGCCTTGGTTGGTGAGACTATTGACAATTACAAGCTGCCCATTCCAACGGTAATCGACCATACGGAGAAATATTCCGAAATAGTCGGCGACTTTACTCCACTACATCTCGCGGCTTACAACAGGCATAGCAAGACGGCTTGGATACTCATCGAAAATGCCGCCAACGTGGATGACGAGGTTGATGGGCTGCTATCTGCATGCAGGATCACGGCGCTGCACCTCGCAGCTATCAGTGGTTGTCCAAGGACTGTCTCGTCACTTACACAGCAAGGTGCAGATTTGAATATTAAAACCGCGTTGGGGGGATACACGGCCCTGCACTATGCAGCCATGTTCGGGCACGAAGACGCCATCGAGAAGCTCCTTGACGAACACGCATCCATGTACGTTGAGTCCGCTACTGGGTTCTCGGCGCTTGCGTACGCTGTGCGGGGAGGTCATGATGCTGTCGTCGACATACTTCTGGACAAACATTCTTCGATTGACGGACATTCGAATGCCCTTGGAGCTCTATTCCGGGCCGCGGTCAAGGGGCGTGCCGAGATATTCACGAAGCTGGTCCGGCGTGGTGCGCCTCTTCACGCGAAGTTCAACGGGAAGACGGCCTTGCACCTTGCAGCACAATACGGTCAACATGAAATCGTGAGAATCCTCCTCGAAGAGCACGCAGTTGTAAATGCTAGATACCGGATAACCCGAGTGAACTGGACATGATCGCATGGAGCAGAGTCGAGAAATGCTGCGGCGCCACACCCTTGCACTTTGCGGCGGAAAAGGGACACGAAACTGTGGCCGAGATGCTTCTTGCTGCTGGCGCGTTGGTCGACGCTCAGAACGTTGGAAACTTAACCCCTCTTCACACAGCAGCCCATGGAGGATACTACAAGGTAGTGTCGAAACTTATGGAGAAAGGCGCAGCGATAAACAGGAAGGATTTGGTCGGAAACACAGCCTTGCACCTTGCAGTCTATGGGGCCGGCTCCGCTACAGTCACGAAGTTCCTCAACGGGAATCATGATGATACGCAGGAGTTTGTTGAACCTCGTTACCTCAAGACGGTGGAGGAGCTCCTCAGCCGTGGCGCAGATCCAAATTCGACGTCCAATTCCGGTGAGACGGCATTACATATCGCTGCAAGTTCCGGTTGGGAAGAAATCGCCACTAAGCTCATTGAAGGAGGCGCGTCTGCGGATTTGAGAAACAATGGTGGCAATACCCCTCGTCGCCTAGCGCTGCAGGCTGGTCACGATACAATTGCCAAAGCCCTTAGTCGTCATGAGAAGGGCTTCTTTCAGCGGCTACGCCGGTAGGAGTGGCAGTGAAATAGTGCCTTGCGTGGACATATAAATCGAGACAGACGAGAGACGCTACGTACAGTATTCATGTGAAGAGGGATTCGTACTCTCCGTATAATGGCAGGATGGCTCGGGCATGGGTGCCACCGTGCCAGGTGAGGGTGGCAGGTGAGGTTGGCGCTCCATATATAGATTGCATGGGGTAAAAGAGTGAAATGATCACGATGGGCAGAAGAGAAACATCCATGGGGCCTTGAGCGCTTCTACCCTACTATTTGTATGCTATTTTTGCTACCCGCGGCATCCCTATTTCTCCGTACGGGACCTAATTATCCGTTATATATGTTACTAGTTATCGTGGCCATGGCCGCGACCTGGGCCCCTCTTGCTTGCGCAGAAGATCTGGCCATACACTGTAATATGGATAGGCACAGCCACTATTGTGGCTCCACTATGTCTCTGGATGACCAGGGCAGGCAACAGCAATCTGGCATGTTAAATAAAATGTATGGATGCGGTTCGGCTTACATGTTTACTTGTTGAAAAATGCTGCAGGCCCTGCTTTATTGTCGTCCTCACGAGAGTCAGAAAAAGTAGCTCTGTTGGTGAGTGGCTGCAGGCGAGCGGGTCGGCCGCTTCTGTGACCGGCACTAATTAGTTGACAACACTTCCACAAGCTGATACAATCTCCAAGGATCCGATTCCTTTCCTCCTTCAATTCTAAATTTTGCCCAAATTCCCTGACATCTTCAGCTAAGGCCTCCGACTCTTTCCCTAGGCCTCTACTAATTCAGTACCATCATATGTCTTATTGTGGAAGCATGCCCTCCTTCCTTTCCTCTTATCTCATTCATCTCAACTACAATTTTCCCGGACCTCTCACCCTGCTCGGCCCATCACCCATCGATAATCCATACTTTAGCTCCATCAAACAGTGGACCAAGAAGTATGTCTCCTATCACTCATATGCTACGCTCTTTGCTATCACTCGATGATTCTCCGAAGCACCTGAACCTTGGCCGGGACACTAGTACGGAATTCCGAAACCAATGGAGCAATCCTAGTGATGTATTGTCATTACTGCTTATCCTGGGGCCGGATGTCATCGGGTGGGCTTTAGCCCAACTGTCCGGGGAGTATATCACCCCTGTAGTGTTCTCTTACGGATGGGTGGCATACGCTGTCAATGCTCTTGTTGCAACGTTCGGAGGTACGCTAAAGACTGTTAATTATCGTTCCACAATACAGAGGCTAGGATGTTAACGGGGTAACAAAGATGGTTCGATCATGCCCCGGCCAGACTACCCTGTCACGGTCGTCGGTGCCAAAAGCGGCCATGTTAGGGAGAACCACTCGTGGGTTATCGGAAGGCTCTTGCGTGACTTCGAGCAGGCACAGACGACACCGAGGGTAGACAAGGTTTCTCCAAGATACGAGGCCCTCCGGGTGTCTGTGTTCCAGGTCGATAGCAAGCGCAAGGCTGGCGTGCCTACACGAGACTGGGTCTGGTACAGCGGTTTCGCCGTCATCCTGATCCAGGTCGCTATTTCTGCCATCCCCGTGATTGTCTATCACGATTGGGCGCCTATATTGATTTCCACTTCGGGCACCACCCTCGCATTCATTCAGGGCTCTCTTCGCCAGTGGCGCGAGGAAAAGTGGGCCTGCCCAACCAGTGGCGGCTGGACTGTAAGCCTGTCTCAGGGCAACGGAAGTCGAAGTGTTATGGTGGTCCTAGGCGCAAATCATGGCCTGGATTTGGAAATGCTTGCGGGAAAGACTTGGACGACCAAATCGCCGGTCTTTAACAGAGCTGTGGTGTCTGTATTAGCACTTCTTTGGTTACTGCTTCTGGTGTGTGTCGCGGGCCTCGAGGCGAATTCCTGGTGTCAGTAGGCCCGGTACTCCACCAGACTCATTTCAGCCTGGACTGGGAATTTATGTTTGCTAACATCTCCTTAGATATTCTTGCTGTTGGGTTGATCGGTATGATTCATAATCTTGTCGCCGCATCGTTGCCCAGGGACCCGAGCGCTCTCGGAATTCACCTGAATCAGATTGATACTATTGCCGACGTTACAGTACCGAAGGTATTGCAAAAAACGGAAGAACGATATCCAATGGTCGGCTCGTCCTTGGTTCCGGTGTTTTTCTACGGTGGTTTACGAATCAAGCCTGAGGAGCGGGACTTCTGGGCCAAAGCTGAGGATATACGCGAGTCGCAAGGATTATCAAAACTCGCGATCAAGGTAGATTGATCGGCATGATTTCAAGCAGAACAGCCTTTATTTTCAAGGCCTTTATTGTCCATATCAGTCATCACAGAGACGCAAGAAGGACAGAAAGAAACAGACTCAAGATACCAAACTTCAGAACCTTACAGCCCTGGCTCTTCAGTGCCTGGATCATTCGGGAGTATCTGACTCACTTCTTATTCTGTGACGGTTCTGACCACCCTGAGCGTGGCTCACTTGGCTTATCGTCTCTTGCTGTACATCCCGCCCTGATCTGTGGCTTTCTAGGACACTGCTGGACGCCGCCTGATGTGTTGGCCATCAGACATCTGGTGGTTCAGCCCATGGGGAAAAGGCGAATGCTGCTCATCCACACCGAGATTAAGCACCAACTTGCCCACACAGCCTACCACCGGCCCATTCTTGGACCTGCGGCCAACGTTGGGCCATAGCAAGGATGTATTTTGCAAATGGAATTGGTCGGCATTATTGGGGCTGCACCCTGCAGGTGTAAGGCGCACATGTCAGCCTGATTGATCACACTATCAGGAACGCGCCATGTTTTCGTGGATGAGTTGGACCGAAGTAAGCCCAAAGCCACTCTTCTACTCCTTGCGGTGGCTGAGTTGTTTGTGCACCTACAAGCACCTGCAGCGGCTTATTCCGGAATTGGCAGAGAGTGAATTCTAACCGGATTAAGTTGCCAAGAACCGTCATCTTCCAACTTACATATGGAGTCAGACATTGTAATACAGGAAGTGAGGCGCCAGTACGCCCGGCTTGATAGATGACCAGAAAACAGAACTGCGATGCCATCTGAAGTCCCACAAAGTGTGACTAGACAGAAACTGTGGAAGCCCTGGATGGGAACAACTAAGCCTACATATACATATAAATGTGATCGTGGCCTCTCGCCCGTTAGGAGAGATGGAACGCCCATTTCATTTACTTGCAGTTTGAAATTATATAATAAGTAGGGGCACAAGAATTTCATGCGCAGCTCGAAAGTTCTTGTCTCTCTTTTCGAATCACTACATCTTCCTAGTCGCAATCACGAAAGAAAATGCCCCCGACAAGAGCGACACCGCTGTATCTAGGTGGAGACCATGGAAATTTCTCGTCGATATTCGGCCGGGTAATTGGTGAAGCGCAGAATGCAAGCTCACTAGACTACCTTGCGCAACAGTGGCAGAACCCAGGGGATATCTTGTCGGTTCTAATGCTCCTTGGACCCGACATCATCCAAGGGGCCATTGCGCAACTGACTGGACGGACAATTACCCCTGTTGCTTTTTCCTTCGGGTGGGCAGCATATGCATTTAATGCCCTGAGGGCAACCATAGGAGGTAACAAGGCCCCTTTCTTCCTAACGGCGAGGCTCTGCGTCTTTGCAGCTAACTGCGTATATACAAACTGCAGGAGGTATGCTTATGCCTGATGCTGCAACAGAAACTGTGGTCGTCGACGCCGTCACTGGCCATTCCCGAACGACGAGATCATGGGTGATAAACAAGCTTATAAGCTATCTCGATGACTGTGTCGACAAAGAGATGAAATCTGAGCTCGTTCATCCGCCTCCCAGCAACGTCCCGCCACAAAACCCGCCAAACCCAGCACTGTCACCAGCTCCAAAGAGCAAGGTAGTCGGTATAACAAACACCAAGCCCTGGGAAGCTCTACGAGTGTCGGTCTACAGGATTATTGTAACACCTGCAGACCGATATACCCATGGTGTCCCTTCTATCGACTGGGTTTGGACATCAGGCTTTGTCACAATTTCGATCCAAATTGCAATATCTATATTACCATGGGTATTGCAGAAAGACTGGGTAATATTTCTGGTAACCGTTATCGGCAACATGCTCGCTTTATTAGGTGCTTCCCTACCACAATGGAATGAGGAAAAATGGGCCTGTCCTAAAGGAGGTGGATCAACTGTTACTTTAACCCGCGGAAATGGCAGTCGTCATGCCTCTGTGATACTTGGAGAAAGAGGCGTTGGCCTTGACCTGGAGATCTTGGCCCGTGGAACTCGGACTTCCCGTAAAAGAACATTAACTAGGGTTTATTGCCCTGTTCTCGCAGTGGTTTGGGTTGTCCTATTAATCACGGTCTCAGGAATCGTACAGAACACATGGTGTAGGTCAATCCAATCCTCCCGCACGATATACGGTCCTCTTGGTGCTAATTCAGAGCGTCGCTCAGATTTGGTTAGCATTGGTCTGATAGGAAGCGTGCAGAATGTGACCGCCGCCGGGGCAACTAGGAAGCCTGATGCGTTGGGAGTATATATTCAACACCAGGATGTCGTGCATGGAAGAAGTGTGGCACAAGTTTTGATGGAAGTTGAGAAGAGATATCCACTTGTGGGGACATCTCTTTTGCCTGTGTTCTTCCCTGGCCCCGGTTCTTTGAGGGCTAAAGACAAAGATCTCAGGTTTTGGAGGCAGGCTATGAAACGGAGATTGGGGCCAAACACACATGGACACTGCATCGTCGCTGCACAACACCAGGTATAACAACGTTGGTGACAGGCAGGACCACAGCACCACACACAGCAACTTGTTAAGGCCTTTTTATTTTTATTCTTAAATAGAAATAAAATGTGTACGGGTCATTTTATCTTGGCTAAGCAATTTCCCTTGCCCCTCTTATAAGACTGGGATATAGCATACATAGTAGCTATCCAGTTAGCTAGCCTATTATACCCGCCTAGTGTAGAAGCTCACTAAACGTTTAGTGGCCTTAATAATGGAGAACGGTTTGATGAATGTTATTAATAATAAGTAGAAAATTCTCTAGTTCGGTTCCCTAAGAAATATTTTCTTATAGACGCTCTCTAACCCAGTCCGTTACTCCTTCCGTACCACACAAGGTAAGTGGATACTCTAGGCTTAGTATAAAGTTACTAGTATAACTCACTTCTTACCAAGCCTTAACTTGGACTACTTCTCCCCTCTTCTAGATAACCCCGCTCCCTATAAGCTTCTCCCCTCCGACCCGGCAGCTCGCGGTATCGTCTTTCCAAGGTTATGTACGGAATACCCATATAGTCAGCCACCCATCCTGTCGAACTGTCCCTGGATATGGAATAAACACAGATATATTAGCAGACATGAATATGACATGACGTTGACACTGCAAAAGATCCAGACACCACCAAACACCAGAGACAGAGTCAGTCAACAAGGCCACATATCAAGACGACCTCAGAGTGCTTGAACTAAACGGCAATAACAACTTCGACAACAACAAAAATAAGAAGCATGTCCACCTCCGAGGAAAGTCAAGCGCCAGCGCTCACCCAGGGCCAGATCGCCTGGGCTCATGCTCGATGGCTCGAGGGAAATCTCCGCTCCAATGACAACAACAACGAAATCAACATCAGAATCAACAACAACAGGGATATCAGACAACATAACAACAGGGAAAGGGGTGTTTGTGGTGGTAGAGACGAGGAGAAAAGCTCGGGATGGTCCCCAGAAAGTGCGGCTGGGTCGTCGTCTCGTCCAAGATCGGCTCCTCCTGCTGGCCGCCGATGCCTGCGAGGTCCAGACAGCCTCTCAGGCCCTTTTCATCATGACGGGTCACGGCTAGAGAGCCGCAAGTCGGTTTCCTGGGCAGACAGGGTCCCGTCTCATGTCCGCCTTGACCTTCTTGGCCTTGCCAACGAGAGACAACTCGTCCCTGGTGCGCTCGACACTCTTGGGGTCGGGCACGAGCCAGAGAACGAGCATGAAGAACACCAGGTAATTGGTCACGACGATCCTTCTGGTGACGAGAGAGAGGAGGAGGGGGAGGATGACGACGATGATGGCGCCCGTGCTCAAAACCACAGGTCATCATCATCAAAATCATCATATGGCTTCCATCTGCCACGGGCGGAATTTTTTCGTCAGCACACTCCAATGTGGGCCCAGGACATCCTCAAGTCTGTCCTCATGCTGTGTCTTGTCGCCGCTATCATCATGCTCGCCTGGAAAGGCCTCCAGATCTACTTCCCGCCAGCCCAGTGGGTCGTGACACTCGTCCAGTGGATCGTGTGGGTAGTGGACAAGACTACTACCAAGTCGGCATCGTCGTCGTCGTCATCATCATCACCACCATCAGGGTCAGATCCTCTCGCAGGCTCGGCCGACCTGTCCCTCGGGCCGTTCGGGTACATAGCCGTGCTAGATGCCTCCCTCGGCCTTACCAGGCTCGTTGTCCCCTTTCTCTTCGACGCGAGCAGCCCGGACAGCCCGGGCCACGGCCTCGACCACAACACGCGCCACCAGATTGTACAGGAAGTTGATCTGTACCAAATGTTTCTGGAATCCCAGCGGGAGGTCGACTTTGCCCTCCAGGACGACCTCCCCGGCCCGTACCTCCAGCTCGGTATCCTCCGCTCCGATATCACAGGCCTGTCTATGGCGGGAGAAGCGAGGGCCCTCCAGCACAGGCCGGTCCCGCTCTCTAGGCAGCGCGAGATACCGAGCATCTTGAGGAAGAGGATCGGCCGGCTACACAGCGCTATAGCCGAGGCGCTCTCACACTTCCCTCTCGCTATAAAGGACGTTAGGGAAAGTGGTGGTCTGAACCTGGACGACATCTTCGACCCCGACCCAGCTACGGCGGATATCATCGACGCCGCGTGGGCAGTATGGCGCGACGCGGTGCTGCACGAAGAGGCGCAGGTCAACGAGTGGTGGACCTGTCTCGTGGGCACTAAAAAGCCCCTCGTCCAGGCAGGACTGCCGCTAGACTCGGGCTGTGGGTGGCTGGGCAAGGCTGACGAGGCCAGCTCTGACGGTGTGTGGTACATAGCGGCGTGGCGGCGGCTCAAGAGGGTTTGGGTGGACGAGCAATTCGTTAGCGATACCGCGGCTTGTGAGAACCTGTTGCTGACGCGATTAGATAATGCTAGGGGCGCGATGGAGCGCTTGAGGGATAGGTGTATATCGAGAGTGTGACAATGATTATCTTGGGTCTAACTGACTTTAATTTGCTGAAATGGCTGTCTCATGTAACTAAATCTGGACTATGGCGGATTCAAACAAGCTCAAAACGGTATCGGAATACCAGTGTCTCTTTGCATGGCTGGATATATCCAGACAGGGGACATACAAGTCAGCCAAATCACAACCCACGAATAGCCCAGGGCCCTGATCAGCACACGCTCTGGCAACGACATTTCACTGTAGCTGATCTTCTTCTTCCTCCTCGTCGTCACCCCTCTGATGTTGCCTGCAAGCCGTCGAAACAGAGCTTCCGCAGCATCTTCGAACATGATGGCTGGGGTCTGACAGCAAAAAAAGAGTACAGCGCCACTTTCATGCGCTGAAATTCCCAGCGCAATGTCACTCAGCAGGTGGAAAATGGCCGAAACGGTGAATGCCACGGCCATGAAAACGTAGCGCGCCGATAGGCTGCCCTTGCGCAGCCTTAAGCATGGGTAAGTGATGAGATGAGCGATACTGCTGCAGCCGCGGCGGATGAGCTGGTGGTAGAAACGGCTGTCCGGAGGCAAGAAGATCCGTTCGTCAACAAAGAGGCCACAACGAATACTACTACGTTTGCTTGGGGTAGGTTTGACAAGTTGGAAGAGCTCACCCCCAAAATTGACGCAGGGACCACGCCTCGTTATAGGGACCAAACACAGGTGGCCAGACATCGACGTTGGTTATGCGAAGTGCAACAGACAACGTGGCCAGGATATCATACAAAAGGTTGATGATCAGATACTGCACAGTCCAATAGCCGAGGACGCCTAGCAAGCGTGACCCAAGCTGTGCCAGGTCAATGTATGTCGAAGGACTAGTGCGTGGGTGGATTATATTGCCAGCGAGTGGAATGTTGGTCGAGGAGAAGAGAGTCGCGTTCTGGGATGGGTCACCAAGCGAATTGCCCAGACGCAATAGTAAGATATACGAGGCGCACTTCAGAACATTTCGAAGAAGGAATGAGGCCCGCGATGGAACAATTGCTTGAGGAAAATCGGGCGTGCTCTTAGCTGCCCATACGGTACGAGGAAAGCGGCTTTGGAGAGCAATCTTAGAGCCGAAAGCCAGGCGTGCCGCGAAGCGTCCTGACTGTGTCGAGGTTGATTTTGTGCTGGCGGAAGTATTGGCGTCCTTATTCTGGTCGGGGTCGCGGATTCCGGGATCGAGGCCGCCAAGTGGAGAAGTTGGACTTTTGGTCTCGAAAGTCCATCGACTTAGCACGGCCGCGTCGATGTACAAGATGACAAGAAAGACGCTTGCAGCACCCAGAAAGGGTCTTGCAATAGGATGATGGACGCGCGGGCGAGATAGTTGGGAATATGCAGCGAGCAGCATGACAGGAATTCCTCCGAGACGAAGAGGCGACTCCCGTCTTGCAAATCCCACGACCAGACTTGTGGTGATGAGCTGGAGACCGACAATTCCAACAGCAAATACTGGCTGAGACATCGAAATAGGTGCAGATATGGAGAGAGGGCTAGGACGAAGTGGTCCGATACTCCTGTTTGGGATCTTGAACAAAACGAGGAAAGGGATATTGAAACTGGGAGACTCATTGATCAAGCAGCTTGGGCTCCACATCGTATCAGCATGGAAGATACCCAACAATGGAAAGACTATCTGGGCAACATCTTGGAGGTTCCAAGTTGAATAACATGGTGGTTGTCAGAAAGATCCACCGCCGGACCCTGGGACACCTGGGACACGGCACACCTGCATGAACATTGCCAGATTGCGTTAGTTCTACCAATATTCTCATTTGTCCTTGTTGGGAAAAAGGTTGGCTGGGTCATTGATAAGCAAACTCCTACGAAGGATTTAGTGCTGATTGTTTGTGAGTGGGCACATTTGTCAAAGATATGCTCAACTGCACTGCAACGTATGACTTCCTCTGAATATGTGCCGTTGTCCCGGGAACACCTACTCTTTGCTGTGGACTGTAGTCTGTTTGGGCGGTAAAATGCAATGGATTTCTAATCTTCCTTCTAGGTAGCTCTTTTCACATCAAGTCAGCTGCAGGTGACTGCATGCACCGGTGTGATTGTTGATAACAAAACTTCAAGCTCGTAGTATTACTCCTGTTCTATGACACATTTATTGGAATTGGGTGTTACACTCGACCTCCCAATCTGCTCCGTTTCAAACTGTTCCGTTTGAAGGCTGATACTGGCCAATTCCAACGTTCTCCCATGAACACGAATGCGAGCCGAAGTTGAGGGTCGTCAGAAGAACCCCCCGTAGTGTGCCACTTTCTCCTTGGTTCTAGTTACCTCTTCTCTCCTTTTACATTTGGCTTTGGAGCCGTGGTTTTACGAGTAAGATAGAATCTTGCACCAGCATCACCTGAGCGCCAACTCCCGAAGACATCAACAATATTGAACCCCTCCCCTCCAATTCTCGGCCAGAAGAATCAACCATTATGGCGGTCCTCGAAAGTATCCTGGGCGCATGGCCCCGAGCACGAGAGCACCGAGCCATTATTACCTTCGTTGTGGCCATTCTGTTCCCATTCTTGTTGACCTGGATGTTGACTTCACTGCAATCATTGCGGGCTGTGGCAGCTGCTCGACAAGCAGCACCTGGGAGTAAACGGCCGCCAACGCTGCCAACAATAGTTCCTTTCATCGGACATGTCCTGCGCTTCTCGCGTGATGGACACAAGTTCCTGTTTGGTGCAGTGTATATATTTCCATCCCCTGGCTTTGTTGTAACGAAAAATGGAAGCCCTGACACACATGTTTAAATAAAAGAAGACACTTTGGCCGCGGCGTCCCAGTTCGTGTAAACTTGGCCACGTTCTCGAGCTATATCGTGTCAGGCCAGGAAACTGTATCAGCCTTCCTCAAAGACCCAGCCAAGGGATTATCTCAGACGGCACGTAGCCTCAACATCATGACCAACGCATTTGGTTGCCCGGCCCACCTGGTGCATTTGTTCAAGGCCCGCGACGACCAGGATCTGGAACACCAAATCCACAGCGCGCTCCAAGGTATGCTCACCGGAGCACGCCTCGAGACGCTGGCCGGGCGGTATCAAGAGGCTGTCGTGCATCAGGTCCTCGACGGCGATGCCAAAATGGACGATAATTGGACCAGGCTGCCGGACCTCTGCACTTTCGTCGAGAACAACATCTTCGAAGCCGCCACCCGTGCCGTCTTTGGGCCTCACCTGGTCGAACTAAATCCAACCATCTCTGTTGACTTCTGGAACTTCAATCGCCATGTCAAGTCCATGTTCATGGGCGTGCCACGCTGGCTCAACCCGGCGTCTGTCGCCTCGCGCGATACTATGACGGACCACGTCAAGCGCTGGCAGCGTCACGCCCAGGAGAACTGTCGTATCGATGAAATTCCTGACGATGTCGAGTGGGAACAGTACTACGGAAGCAAGTCGACACGTATTCGTCAGCAGCTTTTGACCAAGCGAGGGATCTTGGATGAGTCGGCTCGTGCTGCCGAGAATTTGGCCTTCATGTGGGCGTAAGTACTTGTTTACCTTATTTTCCAACGATTTTGATACCAGTGGTCCATAAGACCTTTTTCTGCCCCAATTTCCCACTTCTCATTCATTGAGCCCACGTCGTGTTGCTATTCTGTGCGTTAGGGGTCTGATCTAAGACGAACAAATTAGGACCAACGCCAATTCCGTTCCCGCTGCTTGCTGGTTCCTCCTCGAGACCTTGCACGACCCGGCGCTCAAGAAGCGTGTAATGTCACAACTTGAATCTGCCAGTGTTGTGGACGAGTCGGACAAGCGCCAGTTCAAGTACGACATTGTCCAGCTCACCTCGAACCCGCTACTGCAGTCGGTCTTTGCTGAGGTGCTCCGTCTACGTGTAGCCGTTCTTGTTGTGCGCCAGCCTACACAGGACCACTACAGCCTGGGAGGCTGGCACATCAAGAAAGGCGAGACTGTCTGCCTTTCGACTCGCAATGAGCTGCTGGACTCAGACTTCTGGAACGCCGGCACGCTGGCGGATCCCCATCCTCTCAGCAACTTCTGGGCGGATCGTTTCCTCGTCTATCCCAACGACTCTTCCAGCGGGCCACTAAAAGAACCCAAGCGACGCACTGGGAACAAAGATAGCCTTGTAGGAGAGGCACCCTCCTTCTCCCTCGACGGCTGTACCTGGAACTGGGTTCCGTTTGGAGGTGGGCGGAACTTGTGTCCTGGCCGCCACTTTGCTAAGCGGGAGATCATGCTCACGGCAGCTATTTTTCTGAAGGCTTACGACATCGAGCTCTTGACAGATACATTGCCTGGCCCCGACGAGAGCGTCTTTGGATTCGGCACCATGCCTCCTAATGCAAAGGTGCCGTGCTGTATTCGTCGCAGACAAACATAAAACTGCTAGATAGATACATTCAAAGTTGGGAAAAACTGTATCTCGAGAATTGCGGGGGTATTGTCCTCACATGAGGCTCACATGAGCATCCTTGGTAGCATATCTGAGACATTTATTTACACAGTATCAATTTCACTAATTCGCTATCCTGCTTCTGAATAACATCATCCTATGCCAATCCAATTTCTCTCCTTTGTTGTCTGACAGATTTTGATTCAGTTTGCTCACATTGTAGGATCGAAACCTCGCAGCAGTTCCATTTCAAGTCGAGTAGAGGCTGTCCGTAATAATATCTATGGTACTGAGCGAAAGTCAGGTCAAAGTATTTATGTACCTACAAAAAGAAGTATAGTGGTCTGCCCCTTTATAACATATCCGGATATAACATACTGACTGAGCAAGCTACTTGAATTCCTAGCACTACATTACCTTGGAGGGAGGTTTCCCGTGTCGAGGTAATCTTGCAATTTGTGTTCAAGGGGTCGTGCGTGAAAGCTTAGGGGACCTGAAATAACTGTGTGAGAAACGTGGGTATTCGTCTGTAATACTGATG
The DNA here is from genome assembly GCA_016508685.1 of Cytospora piceae. NCBI lineage: Eukaryota > Fungi > Ascomycota > Sordariomycetes > Diaporthales > Cytosporaceae > Cytospora > Cytospora piceae. The sequence goes on along the minus strand of JADMLE010000019.1, from coordinate 169,792 downwards.
ATTATTATTGAGGAGAGATCTTCCTGAACGGCCCTGCCCGGTTTAAATACCCGTTTGATCAACACGCCCCTCGCACCTGCCCACAGACCCGCAGCGTGTATTTGTACATTATGCTGATTGCACTGGCCTCCTGATCAATGACTGGTATGATTGCGGAGACAATGCATCCGCGGAAAGGAGAAGATCACGGCTCGTTCCACAAAAACCTCCAACACATATCTATTAGAACATAGCGGGAAATCATGCCTTCCGCTTTCGGACCCTGATGGTAGTTGACATTGGCGGCAGTGCCGCATCACCCAGTACACTCATCTTCGGCGGGACTGTGCCGGCTTCAATGTCGTAGTTGAGAACAATATAAGCAACAATCATCTTCAACATCAAGACTGCAAACCAACGTCCAGGACTATCAGTTACACCGAGTCAAGTCAGCAGCTTCCCAACAGTTGCACAAGACTTTGGATTTGGCAACCCACCAAGCGTGTTTCCCGTAACCGAAGCCAAGGTAGGTCGGCGTCGGCTTACCAGCATTGACACTCTCTGCGCTGTCCACATACCGGAAGGGCTGATAGACTTGGGGATCGGTATAAAACCTTTCGTCGCGATGAATCCCCAGCACAGGGACGCCGACCCACGATCCTGCGGGCATCCGGACAGTGCTGCCCGGCAACGCAATTCCGTCTTTGGAAACGACCTCCTTTGTCAGGCCTTTTATCAGGATCGGGTGGAAGCGTAAGCTCTCACGAATCAGGCTGTCCGCGAGTGGCATGTTCTTGAATGGCGCCGCCAGATGCCACATGGAGTCATTAGTTTCGTTGTTATGGGCGTCGCTCTTTTGATTTACGAGAACTGACTGTGCCTCCTGCCGAAGTCGCGTTACAACTTGGTCTTCCGCAGGGCAGTTGGCCATGTCGAGCAACAGGTTCGTAGCTTGAATAACAGTAGAGGAAGAGCCAGCGAAGCCCAGTGACATGATCCACTCGGCAATCACGGCGGCAGAGGCCCTAGTCCCCACGCCGCCGACAGCGTTCTTTTCCGAGACCTTCGCACAATGCCAGATGAAGTTATACTCCTTGTTAGGGTCGTTTTTGTCGACTGGCGTCTCACCAAGTCTTGTAAGCTCGCGTTGAACAACCGGAGTCAGGATGCCGAGTGTTTTGTTTCGATAGTACAGTAGTGGTAAGCGGACGACTCTGGCGACCACACCCTTAAGCAGCTTGGGCAGCTCGCCAACGAAGATGGTACCCAGACCCAGTGCCATGATGTAGCGTCGAAACACGCCCAGGAAGTGCTCATCGCGGCTCAGTTCCAGTCCCAGCAACGCACGAGTCATGGCTGGAAAGACAATGTCCTCGAACGCGCTGTATACTTTGACCTCACTCCATTCTCCTTCTTTTAAGCAGGTTCCAGAAGAGCCGAAAACTCCGTCGATGCACCGCTGCAACTCTGCATACATCGGAGGCTGCAGCAGATGCAAATTTCGCGCAAGAGCATCGCCGCTGATGCGCTCGATAAAGTGCATCGTCGTGGTCTGCTCGATGCCCATATGCAAATACTTGACGGCATGGCGTTCCTGTCGTACTCCGTATGATGACAGCTGTGAATCGGGCTGCGACGCGAACCAGGACACGTGCTCGACAGGGAGAAGTAATTCCTGGCGAGCGCTCGCATCATAGACAATATACGGCTTCCCATGTTGAGCATGCTGTTGATGTTCATGTCAGTGGGAATCAACGAATGGCCCGGGGATAGATTGGTCAGGGGAATCCTAGTATCAGGTGACATGTGGGCAACGAGGCACAAATATCACCAGTTACCAGGGTTCGATCGGCTTTCTGACCTCCAAGAGTAGGTGGCAGGGAGTATGAAGTCGCATGTGTACACTAGATCATCTTACTTTTTGATACCCTTCCAGCAGCGTGGAGATGCCACCGAATATTTGACGGAGTGAAGCTCGCGCCACACTCAAAAATTCCTTGCGCGGGCCCACCACATCTATGTCCTCGGGGAACTGTATCGAGGAAGTTCCCAGATTTCCCAACAATTTCACCATGCCATAGTAGGTGAGTAGCAGGACCCCTGTGAACACAACGATAAAGATATTCATGGTAGACGGAGAATTGGTGTAAGCCAAACAGGGCTGGTTTCAGTAACTCAAAACTCGTTCAGTGGAATCGTTTCCACAAAGATGGAGAGGAATATTCTTTGACATAAAATTGGTGTGCGATTTGCCGACATGCTTTGACTACCATGAGCGATGGCAAGTGTAGAGGTAGCAGCGCCCACTCGGCAGCATTTGCACCATAAAACTCACAAAACATCCCTTTCACGGTTCCGTTTCAAAACGGTAGACAACGTTGTATATGTACTTACCTGGTAGACTCAGATGCATCCCACACGGGCTGGGCTGACTGCAGGACACTGGCTAAAAGGGCCGCTAGCGTACAGTAAGCACCACCGCCCTCGGACTCGCGAATGCAGACATGACTCCTGATATGCGCAGGTTCCCACTCAGCCATCAGACATTGCATGAAGGCGGGGAAATATCAGGGTAGATATGACCACCACGAGGCTCAGATTGTGCTGCAAACCAGAATAAGAAAGGCCTTTGGGCTCACGTCAGTCACTGCAACCCGTGCGATATGGCTGCCATGCAACCTCGCTTGTAGTCTTTGGAAGGAAGATCTACAATGTCAGCACTGAAATAGGAAAGTAAGGCTTAGGCTTATGCTGTGAGGATTAGTGCACCGAGACAACCTCATGTAACATTACAATCTGCCCGGGTTGCAGATACCCAGGTTGGTTACTCGAGCATTGATCCAAGACCAATGAGCTATAACACGCGTACGCATACGTACCTGCAGGGGCAGGATTCTTATCTTTGTTTCTAAGATGATTGTCAGCATATAAGTGCGATGATGCGGCCAAGTGTGGTAGGTGAGAACGTAGATTAACATCCATGGATCAGGCTGCAGAACAACACCGAGTAAGTAGTGAGGAATTGGAGGCAGGACGGCATGTGAACAGCTCATGCCAGCTATGACAAACACAGCTAGTTGTGAAGGATCATACAAGTATTCCAATCATGTAGCGCAATGCCTCAATGTCCAGTGTAAAATGAGCTTTCCACTGTAACAAGTATAAAGAACCTCGCATCTATTGGACTCTCAGAGACATACCACAAAAGAAGCAGCACCTGCTCGTTCCATAACAAGCCCAACATGGGAAGTCTATCCGAATCCCAAGACACAAGTCGGATGGCTCAGGATAACGTCGAAACGGCGAACCTGGTATCGAATGCCCGCCGAGCGCTGAAGCAAGCCGTCGACTTCTCGCTGAGTTGCCAACAACCAGACGGGCATTGGGTCGCGCCTGTTTCGGCCGATGCTACATTCACGGCGCAATATGTCATGTTCAAGTACGCCCACTCAACGGAAGGCCTCTGTCTATCTCCTTCAGAAAGCCATGCGATCCGTCGCTGGCTCCTCTCGGGCCAGGGACCGGACGGCGGTTGGTCTTTAGCTCCAGGCTTGCTGGGCAATGTCTCCACATCTGTAGAGGCATACCTAGCACTTCGACTTTTGGGAGTGCCCAGTTCTCACCCAGATATGCAACGAGCTGCGGCGTTTGTGTTGCGGCAAGGAGGTGTGGCTTCAGTGCGCTTCTTCACGCGCTTCTTCCTCGCCACTTTCGGACTTGTGCCTTGGGACGCCATTCCTCAAATGCCGCCCGAGCTGATCCTTCTTCCCCCTTGGTCGAAACTCAATATATATGTCTTGTCGAGCTGGGCGCGCAGTACTTTGATCCCTATCTTGATTGTGCGCCATCACAAGCCCGTGTACGCTCTACCGCAAGACGAGGATCAAGTCGGGGACCAAGATGATTCCAGCCGAAGCAAGGGCGGTGACACATGCTCGAATTTATGCAGCAACTTCTTGGACGAGCTCTGGGTCAATCCTAGAACTAAGAATGTCCCATTTTCACGATCATTGTGGGATTGTTTTGTCGGTGCAGATCAAGACCGCGACCTGATCGAAGGGCTGTTCACAGCCGGCGATAACATACTCTCTCAGCCATGGATCAAGGGGCTGATGAACAGCAACAAGAGTCCACTACGGCGACTTGCACTGAGAAAATGTGAGCAGTGGCTACTGGACCACCAGGAGGAAAGCGGCGACTGGGCTGGCTTCTTCCCGCCCATCCACGGCAGCATCTGGGCCCTGCTGCTTCAGGGGTATCGCGTACAACACCAAGTCATCAGCCTCGGCCTAGACGCGCTCGAGCGGCTTGCTGTTCATGATGCCCGAGGAATGTGGCTGCAGTCAACGGTGTCGGCATGCTGGGACACGGCTCTTATGGTAAATGCGCTGTGTGATGCGCGTTTGACACTGGCTCTCGGGTCGCAGCAACGCTCCGGCTCCGGAGGGCTCATACTGTCTCAAAGCTTGCAGACACCTTTGGCCAAGGCCGCTGGGTGGCTGCGAGGCATGCAACTGATGGTAGACCATGGTGACTGGCGCATCTATGCCAAGACACAACAAGCCGGCGGCTGGAGCTTCGAGTACCACAACTCCTTCTTCCCAGACGTCGACGACACAGCCGTTGTGATCATGACACTGGTCAAAGAGAACCCCCTGGCCATTCATTCCAAATGCGTTTCCAACGCTGTCGAGTGGATCCTAGGTATGCAGAACGTCGACGGCGGCTGGGGCGCCTTTGACATCAACAATGATGCACGCTGGCTGCACAAGATCCCCTTCAGCGACATGGATAGCCTGGTGGACCCTAGCACGGCTGATGTGACGGGAAGGATGCTTGAGTGTTTCGGTTTTCTCCTCGAGCATCACCGTGACCAGCAATATCTGGACCGCGATAGCAAGATGCGGAAGCGTTTGCTCGCGGCCTCGAAACCAGCTCTCGACTTCCTACTGTCAACGCAGGAAAAGTCCGGTGCATGGTGGGGACGATGGGGTAACAACTATAACTACGGTACCACTAATGTCCTCCGTGGTCTTGCCAGTGGCCACTACTGGCGACTGAGCTCTGCAGTGCATGAAGCCACTCTACGAGCGGTCAAGTGGCTTCGTGAGTGCCAGAATGCTGATGGAGGCTGGGGGGAGACGCTGCTCTCTTATGCTGATGCGGCCCTGGCAGGTCAAGGCGACAGCACAGCTGCTCAGACGGCATGGGCTCTGGACTCGCTGCTGCGCTTCAGTCCCGCCTCAGACAAAGCCTGCCAGCGTGGTGTGATGTGGCTCATAGCAAACCAGACTGAAAGTCCGTCACACCGCAGTGGTGCCTTTTCCATCACCCCACAGCTTAGTGGTGGAGACGGCACCTTTTCCATCCAGTTAACGCAGGAGCCAGAGCAGTGCAAGGGCGCATCGTGGTCGATGAATCGTTACGTTGGCACAGGCTTCCCTAGCGTGCTGTATCTCGGATATCCCTTTTACCACCACATCTTCCCAATGCAAGCCCTGGCTCGCTACATCGACTGCACATACCACCAATCCTGGGCCAACAACTCTGCCATAGAAGTTCCAGCCGCCGTAGCATCTGATATAAACCGACCGCACGTGCTTATCATGGCTCTCGGCAGCCGCGGCGATATCGATGGTTTCATCAGCATTGCTCAAAGACTCAGGTCGGTATGCCGTGTTCGCATCGCCACTCACTCCACGCACAGGAGCCGCGTGGAAGACCGTGGGCTCGCATTCTACGACGTTGGTGGCAGCCCTGATGAGTACGCGAGTGTGCTAGGCGATGAGCCGGAGGGTGTCTTGATTTCCAATTTCAAGCAAATTATGAAGCGCGAGCTCAAGCTGGCGGCGCTGCAGAGATCGCTGTGCAAGACCTTCGAGCTTTTCTGGCATGCGTGTCTCGACTCCCATTCCGAATCCGACCTTCAAGCCCTTAATGGACAGGGCATCAAGTGTCCACTACAAGAGCAGAGAGTCGATTCGCAGCTTCGACCCTTTGTGGCCGACATCATCGTCTCAGCCCCAGCTACCAAAGTGCACGTACACGCCTGCCAGAGCCTGCAAGTGCCTCTTGTGCTGGTCTCACCGCAGCCGAGTCTCCCGACCAAAGCGTTCCCCGACGTGCTTACCATGACATATCCGAAGTTTGTGCCGGGACGATGGTTGAACTTTGCATCGTATTGGGTCCTGGATTTTCTGTCAGTGCTATACTCCTTTAAATACACCCGAATTGTGATCAGACTATGTCAAGAAAGCTGATTCAGTCATGAGTAGAAGCTGGTTTGCCTTTGGATCCTTTCTCCATCAGCTCCGCGCGCGAGAGTTTCAGATGCCGCCGGTGCCCTGGACTTGGTTTATGAGAGATTTTCTCGCCAACATACCTCACGTCTGCCTTTGGAGCTCGCACCTGTTCCCCAGGCCGTCGGAGTGGCCGGAAAATATTTTGATCGGCGGCTATGCCTCTCTGGTTGCTGAGACCGGCGAGCCTGATAAGTCGGATTATACACCCTCTCAGTCTCTGCGCGACTTCATATTCAACGAGGTTGACCAGACAAACCGTCAGCACGGGAACGGAAATAGGGCACCCACGCCACTCACCGTCGTCAGTCTGGGCTCCATGCACATCCAGGATCCAGCCAAGTTCCTATCCATGCTCTCAAGGGCCCTAGAACAAGTCAACGCAAGAGCAGTCGTCTGCGGCAACTGGCAAGCCACGAAGGTCGGACCTCAAACAGTGGACCCTCATATCAGGCATGCTCGTATCTACGTGGCAGACCAATCCATTCCACATACGTGGCTTTTGCGCCATGCCACTGGGGGGTTTGTTCATCATGGTGGGGCAGGCCATACGGGAGCCGGCCTCCGCGCCGGCGTGCCTATGTTCCTCGTGCCCTTCATGCTGGACCAGCACTTCTGGGCTGCCCAGGCCTGCCGTCTTGGCCTAGGCCCCGCACCTGTACCCTTTCGTTGTCTCACCGCAGCAAAGCTCGCCGAATCGCTGCAATTGCTCCTGGACACCGATAAGAAAGGGGGACCCTGTGCACAGATGGCGAGCCTGGTTCGAGCCGAGGCAGACGGGGCGGACGTGGCAGCAAGGCTGATACTGCGTCAACTGGGTCTACCTCTAAAGATAGGCCCAAAGGATCAGTCTGAGGAGAGTGTATCTGCGGCTTTTGGTATGCGGAAAGCCGAGGTGCCGTGTTGTCTGCTGCCGACGCTGACGGGGACCTGGCGCCACGCGGTGTCTGATTCGCTGCTCTCAGGTGCAGCGGCAGCATGCCTAGTCTCTGAAGGTGTCCTGAGCTGGGACGACCTGGACATACAGCCGCGTATCGACAAAGACTACTGGTGTGGGCGGGAGCGATTGCTCGGCGGCGGTGTCCGCGCCCTGTCGCAAGGAACTCGCTTCTTGGCTCAGGTAACCGGGCTCGTATGGATTCTATTGGCCTGTCTTGTCAAATTCAAGATCCCAAGAAGAGATCAGAGTAGACTCTCCAAGGAAGAGGGTGTGATATCGACTTTGGGCCGTCTGGCACGCATCAGACAGGCCAACTCTGACTTGGCTGTGGTTCTTGAGCCACGTGGACATCGCGGTGAAGTTTTGGAGCCTGCCGAGTCACACGGCAGTATGCCTGTGGAGTTAAGGGTTGGAATTCTCAGGAACTGGAACGCACTCTCTGCGGCGACATCGAATCGCGCGTTTTCTTCGGGAGTGGGATTAGGGTAAAATCCAATATTTTCGTGGAATCCAGATGGCGAGGAAGAGGGAGAAGGAGAGGGGAGACGGTGAGTATTGGGGCGAGTGATGTTGTTCATCTAATTATGTACTAAGGGCGAGTGAGCTTGGACGTAAGGGCAGATGCGTTGGGGACGGACAGGAATTTTTGATCTTGAGTGCATAAAGCTAGACCTCGATCTTGTCCTCACGTGTAACGGCTTTTTTGGGGGCATGAAGAAAGGCTTTAAGATGTTTGGAGACCGGAAACGGCCTTGGAGCCCTATAGTTTCTAGTAAGAAAGGTAAACACTAACCCGGTCGATTTGCACTGCAATACGGTCCTTCAGACATCCAATCTGGGCCTTGCGATCCAAGGTATATGTGATCTCAAACTGGATGCCGTCCAGCACTGCAATCCACTCGCTGTCATCAGCTGTAGCCTTTAGCCAAGGGCTCAGCTGCTGGTCTCCGGTTATCAATCGCAGAAACTTCCAGACATCGGCCTCAAAATCGACGGCCCGAGCGACAAACATCAGTTCGTTGTGACAAAATAACAGTACGTTCGTTGCCTCGTAAAAATCGTTCGCCCAATTATCCATGAGGTGCCTCCCCGGTGTTATCTCGAGCGAGTTAGAAACCGTCGACCTGGTGTGAACCTCGGCGCCGAGGATACTATCGTCTAGGGCCTGGCGTTTAGCTTGGACGCACGCCCACACTCTCTGACCAGCATGACCAGAAAGGCTATAGGGCTCTGCCGTGCAAGCAGCCTCGGCAGAGAACCGCGCAGAAGGCCGATGAGGTGGGCGAGGTTGGTGCGCCGGGCGTCGAAGAGGACACAAGCCACGGAGGACAGATCGGGGACGATGCGCATAGCGCAGAAGATCTCTCGTATAGGAGGCTTCGGCGTTGAGAGGATAGTCATTAGCAGATAATAGATTGTGAGACTCGGAGGGATATATGTCTGGTGGATATTTATGGAATAAGGGCTCGCATACGTAGAGATGGTTGGGCGTCGCGATTATACTCTAAAAAGCGGGCGAATACTCCATGGATGGAGCGGACCACCTGCCGGGCCCTGTCTGGCAGTTGAGACGTTGTTACAACCCGTTCGAAAAGGTCTCGATCCAGGCTAAGGGGGTGTAGAGTTCCATTGCCATATGCACCACTTATTCATTAGTTGTCGATTTAGGGATCACGACGAGGTGCTAATACTAACAGGAGAGTAAAGGATGGACCAGTAAACAGACCCTTCTCTCTTTTCCCCACGCTTGATTGGGGCAGTTTCTGTTGATAATCATTACTAGTTGGGATCTTAAGTCCCAAGGTTCGGCCCCTAGGAAGTTTATGTGCGTACCGCAAGGAAGTCCAATGCGCCGGCTCGGTTGCACCACTGGCCGAATTGGTCGTCTACGTTGGCCTTACCACCTGCTGGGAATTCTGCGTAAGCGATGGGAACATGCAGAGCTTCGTGAATTATATGCTGGGAAACCTACCGGCCCTATAGCAAAAGAGCTCGGTTTGTTCTTTGCATACGAGACTCATATTATCTGTCTTTGCCGGCATGTTCGACTGTTCTACACTCGCTCGAGTATTGGTATTTATCTTCTTTTTAGCGTACTTGGATTTTGTAATACTTGGATAGACCGAGCAAAGACGCTGCGTAAGTAGATACAGGCCAGAAAAGTTTGTACGGAGGTTATTGTTATAACCTTAAGGTTAAGGTACCCAGGCATGCAGGCAGGGGGAAGCTATATACCTAAGTGTGTAACCTCCAAGGAAGTGGAGAAACCTATAAGCGAGACCAGGATAACTAAAGGACAAATCACGTATCGGATACTTCAATGTTCATCGAGCGCGTCCATCTTAACGAGGCACTCCTGCGCAGGATCCTGACGCTTGTTTATCCTACAGCAGAGCGAGAGACCTATCAACGCTGCCAATACGACCACAGCCCATTACCGGCATCCCATACGCGCTCAATGCATCGACACCCTTGTCGCCATGGAGCTGAGAGACTGGACGAGGTCGGAGCTTGGGGTGGAGATAATCAGTGCTTTGCATGTCGTAGGGGCTAAGTATCTCATGTCTTCATAAGAGCTTATCTTTGAAGAGGCTGCTTTCTTTAGGTGCGCCGCTGTGCTGATAGACGGGTGGGCACATATATCGGACTAGGCTTAGTTTGTACGTACATATAGGTATGTTATCTACGCATTATAAACGATAAAATTGCAGTTCATGGCTTGTCGATCCCGATGTTAACCGGCGTAGCTGTCTAAGCCGTAACACCTCCGATAGGAATACCATTAACGTACTTCGGCATAACTTTAGCATTGTCCTGCCAGGCAGCCCTAAAGTATTGCATAGCTGGGCAACACTTACCCGCAGCTGGCAACAGAGCACGTAACAAGAGAAGTATCTGCTATAATAGGGAGATCCGTACTCCTTTATGCAGGTAGTTAATGAGAGGAGGGGTTCGCCGAAACAGATTCTCCAAGACCCCGCTAGGTTTCCAATGTCAAATCGTCGATATACTACTTATCTATTACACCATATTCGGCATACATTCGTCATGACGCATCTAACTAGCAATCGTTATGGCGACCTATTATATCGTGTGTACATATGCATACGTACGTTACTTTAGTTATCCCGCCATAGCAGGACTGTATGACAATGTCTAGTACCCACCTATACAACTGTAAGGTTTGCTTGATCCGGAGATAGAGAGGAGGGGGGCCACGCCAGCATTCTTATCAGAGGATTCAGAGCGAGATTGTCAACGGTAGCTATCCACAACCGCTGTTACACGCCTGCCAAGCCGCGATGGCATTATCTCATCCTTACAGGTAGGCATGATGCAGTATGTAGGTGCTGCGAATAAATAAGGTTGATGTGGCCGACGTTGATCGCACCTCGAGAGTTTTACTTACAGTGATACTCGGTATTGTTCAGATCGCCCTTTCTATCTCTTCCCCGTCTCCCTTTTTAGAGAAATATATTAGTGACTCGCTGCCTTATTCCCTTGCATCTGAAAATACACCATGTCCTACTTGCGAAAAGCTTTTAGTAGCCGCAACGACGGCGGAGATGTGGCAGTAGGCGACGCAGCCTCAGAGATATCGGACGGCAGCATTAAATATGTCGTCGAGGCGGGCGGCAACGCCACCGGGGCGACTTACCAAGAAGCCTCCGGGGCACCGGTAGAGAAAGCGTCCCCTATGGGCTACTCAGTTAACTCTTTCACCATTCTGTTTCTCAACATCAGCATGATGATTGGTACTGGCATCTTTTCCACCCGTAAGTGCTGTGGGGAGGGTTCTGGCCTGCGCATCATTCATCCTTACAATTGTGTCCACAGTGCCCCTAACACTCTTCAAATAGCATCTACAATACTGTCAGGTACTGGTTCCGTTGGCCTGAGCCTTATCTATTGGACTATGTAAGTCTACGACTGTTTTCCTACAGCCCGCTTGTTTCAGTATGCAAGCTTACGAAGGGCCTCGTCTCAAGTGGTTACCTCTTATGCATAGCTGGCGGATCCGTATATCTTGAATACACTGCATATTTCCCCAGCAGATCTGGAGCTGAAGTAGTCTTTCTGGAGCAAGCATATCCTCGTCCGACCTGGTTCTTCTCTACAACATTTGCAATCCAAAGCGTCATTCTATCCTTCAGCAGCAGCAATGCTATTGGTAAGCATACCTCGCATCTTCTTGCCTATTCAGTCTTGTCGTATATGTTAAGAAGTTGGAGAGATAGCTAACAGGACACTTCTTCAGTCCTTGCCAACTACTTGTTCAAATGTGCTGGAACTTCGGGTACCGATTGGCAAGTAAAAGGTGTTGCCATCGCGGGATACACGGTGGTGATACTAGGCAAGTACTCACACCGTTAACACACCCAGTCCACCATGTCTTCTTATCTAATATAAACCCCCATGCTGGTGTTTTGGTCATTAACTAACCGTGCACTTATGCCCGCCAGTATTGATTTTCCATACGAAGTTCTCGTATCATCTTTCCAATGCGATTGGCATCGTCAAAGTCGCCCTCCTACTCTTCATCATCATCGCCGGCTTCGTTGTTCTGGGCGGGGGCACCAGAGTTAAAGACCCCAAGGCAAACTTCCGCAACTCATTTGACGGCACTCAGAGCGCCTCGGCGTACGGCCTGACCATCGCTTTGTACAGAATTATCTTCTCTTACGGTGGATATAACAATGCTTTTAACGTTACGAACGAGATCAAGGTCAGTCATTTTTGATATGTGTTCGACTTGATTGTGTATCATTCTAATGCTGTCGGAATAACATAGAATCCGGTCCCGGCTCTCAAAAAGAATGCCTTCATCGCCCTAACTACCGTTTACGTGCTGTACATGCTTACCAACGTGTCGTGGTACGCCGGTGTGTCCAAGTACGACCTGGAGAACTCGGAGCTTACGACAGCGAGCCTATGGTTCGAGAACGTCCTTGGGACCAGCGGTCCCGTGCGCGGGCTGAACTTCCTAATCGCGCTCAGCGCGTTCGGGAACATGCTGTCCAGCGGCCTGGGCTCGTCCCGGGCTATACGCGAGTGCGGGAGGCAGGGCGTGCTGCCGTGGACGAACTTCTGGGCCTCGACGAAGCCCTTCGGCACACCTCTAGGGCCCTACGTGTTTAAGTGGGCCATTACGACGGTTATTATCCTTGCGATCCCGTCGGGGGATGCCTTCAATTTTGGTAGGTGACGTCTCATGTAATATTCCATATCAGCTGCAGTGATGATCGACACAGCTAACCTAAAGACTTGCTTTAAGTCGCCGACCTCGCTACCATTCCCAGCGCAGCATTTGGCCTGGCCATGGCCGTTGGTCTGTACATCGTGCGGTGGCGTCGCAGCCGAGCCCATCTCCCACCGCCACAATTCAGAGCCTGGAATGTCCTTGTTATATTCAACATACTCGTTAATCTTTACCAAGTTGTCATGCCCTGGTATCCACCCGTGGAGGGCAGCGCTGATGTTAGCTTCTGGTACGGAACTTACTGTGTTACCGGCGTGGGGATGTAGGTCCTTCCTTCTGTTGCCTACCTGTTACTCTGCCTTTTTCGTCTTCGTTGCTAACTCACGCTTGGTTTGCTTAATTAGTCTGCTCGCATGCGGTCTCTACTATTGGGTGTGGGCCATATTGCTTCCTAAATGGAAGGGTTACGGACTGCGTCAAGAAGTGGTAGTGCTAGGCGGTGGTGCTGAGTCCCACATACTTAAGAAGGTGCCAGTTAATGAGCTGGCGGAGTGGGACGCCGAGCATGATGCGACGGGCAGGCTCCGAAGTACCGACCAGCCTCTACAGGGTGTTGTTACGACCGACCATATTCACGAGAAGTCCGCCGCACGTACTTCTGCCGTGGTCGAGTCCGAGGATTAAACCCTCTTCTTCAGACCACATCGGATGTATTTTGACGACTAGGTAAGGTTGGGACAGGAAGAACAACTCCCTGTCATGAATGATCCTTGGGAGGTGTCTCGCCTAGGAGTCTAATGTTGGTTCAGCAAGTCTCTCTAAGGCATCGGTATGAAATTAGTAGGTCTCGGCTTTGATGTAATCATAGTACCAGCTTGCAAGCCGCGGGACGAAGGGGGCGCGCTGGGGGCAAACACAAGATAGGGGGAATTGTTGTGCGAAGTAGGTTTTGGACCTTTTCACCAATTAGATACCTAGGTAGACTGTATTGCTTTCCGAGGGTTTCAATTTCACCAAATGCCTTGCCCGACCTCCTGCATTACGAGGTGATGCGTAATAATAAGCTCCTTCTGCAAAGCCTTGCTCTCCAATCTTTGCCATATTATCTTACGGTACTATTTGGTCATCTCGTACCAGTCCTTGAGCTTTCTGATATAGGGCAGGAGCTGGAAGCCGATGTGTACGACCCAGGGTGCCCGCTGAGAAGGTATTGGTGTCGAGCATACTAAAGCAGTGGCTGAAGACGAAGTCGCCTATGGCGCCGAAGCCAAATCAGTGCATGAGATTCTTCACGTCCGAGAGCTGTTCTTTGGCCACGTCAGCCTCGATGCACCGGTCGAGCTTGTCGAGGTGGCGCAAAATCTTCCCTTATGGGACTTGAGATCTTATGTTCCGGCTTGGTTCGCCGTCACTGCTGATAGACTATGGGAGAAGAAGGCTTGATGCAAATTGTTGCAGAGTCCGCGGTTCTACTGGCGGCATCTGGCGGCATCTGGCGGCATGTGTTCCTCCAACAGTAGTGATACTGAGAGCCACGTCGGGGTGTAAAACATCATACGACTAGCAGGTGGAAAGCTGTCAATTCCTGACTATTTTGTAACAAAAGCAGGTTTGTTTCGGGGTGTATGCACTCGGTACGAGGGCCGTCAATCGCTATGAAGACACCAGGACGATCTCGCCAGGGCCTAGAGTCAAGAAATTGGGGGTCAGACTACACAGAAGTTCTACGCGTGACCGACCGCGATCTAGGGCGCCCGCACACGCTACTCTCCGCGCATAAAGATGCCTGGGTATACCGAAACACCTAGCAGCCTGCCGAAAGCGAGTGGCAGAGGATTGTCTGTAGAAGGTTCATGACAGCTAAAGTGGTGCTTGAAGAAAAACTGATTGATGTACTTGCGCGGATTGTAACAGCGGCGCAACATTAGTTACACTTCGGGAACTTAGGAGTACCTACTGCCTGATATATCAAGGAAGCATCTGCAGCTTTTCGTATGTCTCGATTCGCAATGCGGAGCCTGTAGCTTATTTTGTTGACGGTCCTGACCGCTTCAATGTTCGGCTTGTCCAGCGTGGCTATCAATCCCACTCATTTCCATGCGTGGGATTGAACTGATGGTAACTAGTCCGAGCTTTCCAATCCATTCCCATTCCACACGACCTCCCTTAGTTATCGATCCACTCCACCCAGACCTCTTTCTCGTGGGTTAAATTGAAAGAAGGGGAAATACGCCTGGAGGCCCGGCGAAGACCTGGCGAAGAAGCCGGGTTTCCGTAATTCCACACAGATATAGAATTGATCAATCTATCCCTATTCCACTTAGCCTTTGCTTAGTAATTTCCATCCCCATTCTACCCAGAAGTGGGATGGGTGGGAGTGGGATGGATTTCCACCCTGCCGCTCCTTCGACCCAAGATCAGCAATCCTTGGGACAACGAACATTCGAACATTTAATTAAGCGTATGACCCCCACGTGGGACATGTTGGTAATTATCGGTGGCGGGGAAAAACTCTCAAAGCGAGCATGACTTGACTGGAGTAAGGTCCAGGTTGTAGGTCCAGGTTGTACGCCGACTGCTTAAAAAGTCGTCTGGTCCCGACCAGAGACCGCCACACGAATAGTATCACGGAACGTTAATCTTGCCAAACATTTGGATTTGGTTACAAGAAAATGGCGCCCGAAAATGAAGCCTACGACGTCGTCATTGTAGGCGGTGGAACCGCCGGACTTGTGGTGGCCTCGCGGCTGTCCGAGAACTCTGAGCTTCATGTCCTCGTCTCGAAGCTGGGCAGGATCAAACACAGGATCCTCGCGTTGTCACACCGGCCCTTGGGGCCGCATTACACAAGACTCCTTCAGACTGGGACCACAAAACCACACATCAGGTGACTGTTCCCGCCTTCGTCACGTAAGTGATGATTATGTTCAAGAACAGAAGCGCTAACGCCTGAATCGAGGCCGGCATGCACGGTCGTGAAATAAGCGTCCCTCAGGGCAAGATGCTAGGCGGATCAAGCGGTCTGAATGGACTTTCCTTCACTGCTAGCACCAAGGCCGTGGTTAACGGATGGGCACAACTGGGGAACGTCGGCTGGGACTGGCTCGCGTTTTCCAAGTCCCTGGAAAAGACGTACACCATCACCAAGGCCCCGCCCTCGTTGACGAAGCCTACTAGCAGTGATGGTGGCCCTCTAAAGGTAGCCTACGCTGAAGACTATACGAGCGGGTGGTCTAAGATCTGGGCCGACAAGATCCAGGCCTTGGGGTTCCCAGGCGCCCAGAACACCCTCACCGACCAGGCTGCCGGCGGGCTTATGATCCCGGATACAGTCGATCCAATAACGGCGACGCGCAGCTACGCGGCCAGCGCATATCTAGCCCCTGTGCGCGACCGCGCGAACTTGACCGTGATCACGGGAGTCGAGGTCCGCAAGCTGCTTTTCGATACGCCAGCTGGCGATGCCGACACAAATGCTGTCTGTACGGGTGTCGAGTATACAGATGCCGCAGGCGCCATTCTGACAGCTACTGCGCAGAGAGAGGTCATCGTCTCTGCTGGCGCCATCGGATCCCCTAAGATCCTCGAGCTCTCGGGTATTGGCGACGCACAGCAACTGGTCAGAAAGGTTGGCGTAGATGTTGTTGTTGATCTTCCCGGCGTTGGCGAGAACCTTCAAAACCACCCTATGACGACGGTCTCGTTCGAAGTGGGTGACACTGCTCCACCTACTAAGGATGCCTTAGTGCGCCAGGATCCAGCAATTCTCAATGCTGCTATGCAGGAGTACGCCACAAAACAATAAGGGCCGTTTGCCAGCAGTAGCGTGACGTCGGCTGCGCAGCTGCCGCTGCCAGGCTTTGACTTGGCTACGCCCGAGGGCCAGAAGCAGCTTCAGAATCTGCTTGGCAGGATCAGGAGCGCTGATGCTCCCGCCGATGGGTCCTTCGCCGCGGCTCATGAGGCGTTCGTCCGGTCAATCCTAGCGTCGCCATCTGAGGCGTCTGGGTATTATATATTCGGGCCCGCGTATGCTGGATTCAACCCAGACGGGACAGGAGCGCAACCGCCTGCAGATAACCCTGATGGCCGTTATATCACTGTCGCCGCTCTGCTCGCGCACCCGCTATCGCGAGGCTCTGTCCATGTCGTTGGGGCGGCTTCCGAAACAGGCCACCATCACAAGCTAGCCATTGACCTAAGCTTTTTCAGCCACCCGCTCGACCTAGAAGTGATGGCTCGCCATTTCCAGTTCATCGATCAAAGCTTGGCAGCTGCGGAGCCATTGGCCAAACTGTTGAAGCCGAATGGCAAGAGAGGAGCCGGTGTACCAAATGCCAGGGCTTTCGAAGATCTTGAAGTGGTGAAAGAGTAAGTTTATTTGTCTGTATCTGATTGTTATCTAGCGAGCTTGAGGATGACGACTAAAACTTCTGGAATTATCTGCAGGTTTCTCAAAAGCCACGCTGTAGGCGCGCACCACTACACAGGGTCGTGTTCAATGCTTCCACGCGAGATAGGGGGAGTCGTCGATCCGCAACTGCGCGTATACGGGATCAAGAACCTCCGCGTCTGCGATGCCAGCGTGATTCCACTGACGCCTCGCGCTAACCCGCAGGGTACTGTGTACGGTGTTGCAGAGCATGGGGCTAGCCTGATCAATGCGACTCTGTCGAACTAGATCGGCACCTTGAGCATATTCAAGGATAATAATAAATTTCTTTCTTTTTTTGTCTTTCGTCTGTATATGCTTATGAGAATGAGTGAGTGGGTGAGTGAGTAAGGCAAGTGTGCTTTCAGGCTAATAGTATGTTAGGTTTCTCTATACATGCTCAATTGTATTTTTTATATACTGGGAGCCTCGAGATCTCTCTCGTCTAACTAGGCGAGACTAGGCTTGGGCGACTCTGACTTATAGCCCTCTCATACACACTCTCTCCCCCCTAGATATCGTATATGGTTCAATATTGCCACCAAATCTGTACATCTTTGGGTTAGTATATATCTTTTTTCGCGGCATCTAGTGATGCATACTTCTAATGAAGCAACTACTGTCAGTGGACCTGAACTGGCAATGAGTACACGCGCTTCTGAACGGACCATTCTCATACACTATATAGGCGTCGAAAGGTCCCCCGCTGGGGCTCTGGCCTGTTCGTTGGGGTTGATGTGAATATAGGCAGTCTATATGGATGGTTGACTTCTATTTGATAGGGCGAATCATCCTCAGGTCAAGTCCTTCACTTAGAGACACACTGATCTGGCTGACCAGTAATGACCAAACCAAATATGGCTGTTAATATCGATCTCTTGGGAACCACTGCCACGGAGCTGCAGAGCCTGCTGGAAGCCGGAGAACTGACGAGCCTAAATTTCGTCCAGCTATGCCACCAGCAAATAAGCCAACACAACGGCTACCTCACAGCAGTTATTTCCGTATCGCCACCGTGATACACTGAGAAGGTTGCAAAGCAGCTGGATGAGGAAAGGAAACAGGGCTCACTTCGTGGCTTCTTGCACGGGATTCCTCTAATTGTCAAGGCTGGCCTCGATACGTCGGATGAGTTCCAAGTAGAGTCCACCAACGGAGGCTGGGCGTTCGAGGAATCCAGACCACGTGAGACTGCTGAAGTTGTCAAGCTAGTTATCGACGCGGGTATGATCCTTGTTGGTAAAGCAAACCTCTCTGTCAGTGGTCTATACCTCAGTTTATACTTATCGATTGCTCGCTAACGAATTGTATATAGGAGTTCGGAAATTGGAAGTGAGTCATGGCATTTGCTGCTTACGAGAAGCTCGATAGTTTCTCGAAGCGCGTAGTTGGCCCAGTCATCTTCTTGGGGGATGCAGACCTCGAAGAGAACGGAGAGGATGCATTGAAGATTACAAGTATGGTATGATCCCCATCATCATCCCTTTGGGTGACCAGACGTTCCAACACGTTTCTGCTGTCCTCTGCGTTCATCTGCTTACTTGGGTCTCTCCAGGAAATGATGTCTCATGACTATTGGACAAGTATATCGATGGCCTCCGAATACCCAAAGTCAGGTCCCTAGCGGAATTAATCGCTTTCAATGAAAATTATGCCAACCATGAACTCCTACCAGGCAAGGATTCCTAACGATGAGTCTCTTGCTGTCATGTGTGCTGACGTTCCAGTAGAACATCCGTACCAGGACAAGCTCGATTAGAGTCTGAAAGATGCAAACACACTCTCTCCAGACGAGTACAAACGACTCGATGAGAATGCGACTGCAGCAGCTCGTGAACATGGCATCGACAAGATGCTCCATGAGCATGAAAAGGACATCATCATCGGGCCCGCGGATAGTTACATCCCGGATGTCACCGCACTTGCGAGTAATAATCCTTCCGCTTAAATCAAAGCTTCGGGTGTCATGAGATCTTCGATTCCAGACTGACATCAAGAACACTAACAGGATACCCGTCCATGATGCTTCCGCTCGGATATATATATTGACTGGAATGGCAGACCGTTCGGGTTATTGGCATTGGCTTCCCAATGTCAGGAAGACCTCTTGCTTGATGTTGCGCGTGCATGGGAAGCCTCGTTTCCTCCGAGACGAGTTCCCGCTGTAGTGGCAAAGAGCATCGCAACCTGTGATCTTGACAAGGTTCACAAATCAGCATCACACACACTAAGAGGTGATACTCTGCACTGATAGGATCACGATGCTCTATCTACATACAGTACACCAGATATCGAATTACAGCGGAAGCCGCCTTCATCAATGAGTCTTCATCATCTGTCAGGGTTTTCTCGCGCCATGCCTCTTGTGGGAGTATGTAAGGGGCCTACTGCACTTCGTAGCGGGGATTCATGTTGGACATGGAGATACTTACTGGTGTAGCCAAGACATTGGCGGGTCCGAACATGGGTTTGACCCAACGAGAGTCAGACAACCCACTTCGATGAAAATGGTTGTTTTTTCATCTAATCAGATCCTCCGATCTTCCCTGGGCCCTATCTTATCAGATGAACTGAAAGATGGAAACCCCTGCTTTGTGTAGGATTGTGAGTTCGTACTGTGTCGCGGCACACCCCCTCTTGGACACATACCATACACACACAGTATACATCTACATCCGTAGTCCGTCCCGAGTCTGCAATGCAGCGAACGATTTCAGACAAAGTGGAACCGATGTCGGGGCACGGGAGACATGGACACCTGGCCCGTTGTCACGAGGCATTGCAACGCGATAATCTACATAACTCGATCGATGCCTGGCACCAGAATCTCTCCAGCTCCAAAGAAGGCCAACTTGTTCATCTCACTGATTACTGATCTCTCGTGTCTTTTTTCAAACATGTATTCCAAATTCTGGCCCAAAGGAGGCCTTCCAGGTATCCTGCATCATTATGTATGTTTCCGTCTCCTGCATGTGATCTACTAGACGAGATCTCTGACATATGCGACATGTAGACGGAGAGTCTCGTCACGTTTGAATATACTTCCAGCGCCACCACTCGTCAGCCCCACAGTTTCCTCTTCGTCGGTGGTCTGTCTGATGGACTCGCGTCAACATCCTACACGGGTGACATCGTGCGCGCTCTGCAGCATACGGAATGGTCCTTCTTCACACTGAATGTGTCGTCGTCGTATCAGGCGTGTGGCCTTGGGCATCTTGACAGAGACACGGATGAGATTGCCCAGTGCATACGATACATCCAGGAGTATAAGGCAGCCAAATACGGCGGCGCTGGCGGCAAGGTGGTCCTCATGGGTCATTCCACAGGAAGTCAGTGTGTGCTTCATTACTTGCACCGACCGAATCCCCACACAAGCAGTCCAGCCTTTGACCCTTGGCTCCAACACATCGAACGCCCAGTGCTCGACGGGGCCATCATGCAAGCACCAGTGTCTGATAGGGAAGCGCTTCACTACATCTGTGATACCGGTATTGGTGACATCCCCGCAAGCGAGGTTCGGGCGGCTTATGACAAGTTGATGGTCATGGCTAAGGAGGCAGCCCGCCGTGATGACCAGACCTACGATATCATACTGCCCGTGTCGTTGACCTCCAAGCTTGGTTACCCACCCAGCATCCCAGTGAGCGCTCGGAGGCTTTTGAGTCTCGCCAGCCCAGAGAGTCCCCAGTCACCCTCGGAGGATGACCTGTTCAGTTCCGATCTCGGCGACGAGGTGCTGGCGAAGACTTTTGGAGGTATCGAGTCGCGGGGACTCTTGAGGCACAACTTGATGCTTTTGCACTCGGGAGCGGACCAGTCAGTCCCAGCTTCGATTGACAGGAAGAAATTGACGTCAAGGTGGAGGAATGCCACTGATCACAATGGCAAGTTCCAGATTTGGGATCAAGAACGCAGTGGAGAAATCCCCAATGCTTCCCATGCGTTGAGCAATGATGACCAAGCCGAGCCAAGGAAGTATCTCACTGAGAAGGTGCTTGGCTTTTTGCAGGCGTTGGAGAAGTAACACAATATCCATGCTTGTTGGCGAGGTTGTCGAACATAATATATGAGTTTCGAGGATCGGGAGCCGTCTTGGTCCAAATACATCAGGCGCATAAACGCTTATAATAGAGCATTAAAGACTTTGAATATAATCATAAAATCCGAAGCAGGCACTTTAGGCACTCATCTGTCCCGTAAAATGTTTCACTGGTTACAGAGTTCATTGCCCATCTTGTTCCAAACGCTTCTCGGAACAAACCTCGCAGGTTGGTACCACCTCAGTATGTAACAAGCTTTCGAGGCTCATGATTCCCTGGGCAGCCGACTAGAAAGCCCTTGTGGCTTAGAGCAAGACAGGAAATATTGAAAGCGTAGGTGATGGGCACTGAGATCTGTAGACGAATCCCAATTCCTTTGTTCTTTCCATCCCTCCTTCCGTTCCCTGCCTTGAGACATTTATGCTTGGCATCCATCCATATGGTCGTTCCACTTCAGCAGTAATCAGAGGCTTGTTTTACGTGCCCAGGTGACCGCCATTTTCTATAAGGCCTAACCGCTGTCACCCGAACATGTGGCAGAAAGGGCCTGGGCAACCGAATTGGAAAACGTGGAAAGAAGCATGCACTGGAAATTATTAGGAAGCCACCAGAAGGGCAGGCTATTTGATTAATCAAGATACGTAGGTAGTAAGTATGTAGTTGTGTTTGGTGGCTTGATCGCTTCACCCCCTCCCCAGTCTGTTTTCACACTTGTCTCGGTTGTCTTTCCACATCAAGTTGCTACTGTTTGATGCATGACGTTCGATCTATAGCTTGCCGACTTCGCAAGCAGCTCTTCATGTGTTCCCCGATCAACACATCTACCTGCTTCGATCAGATATATGCGATTTGCCTTTCTGATGGTGTGTAGACGATGGGCAATCGCGATGACTGTGATACCCTTGGCGGCCTTTTCAAGGCCATCCTGTAGTAGCCTTTCCGACTCGGCATCCAGAGCACTGGTAGGCTCGTCGAGGATCAGCAGCTTCGGTTTCCGAACAAGAGCCCGAGCAATCGACAATCGTTGCTTTTGGCCTCCCGAGAACTGGTTGCCGTTTGGCCCACACATGGTCTGGTAGCCTTCGGGCAGTGCCTGGATGACATCGTGAATGTTGGCCAGTCGACACGCCTCTTCAATCTCTGCCATGGTCACTTCCTGTCCAGGTTTGGCACCAAGGCCGATATTGAACTCAATGGTCCCCTCAAAGAGCACACTCTCTTGCGGTACCAGAGCAATATTGTCCCGGAAGGACACGTCTCGCTGTCTCGTCACATCGATTCCGTCGATGATTATGGAACCAGATTCTGGCGTGTATAGGCGTTCGATCAGTGAGATGATTGTCGATTTGCCTGCACCGCTGGGACCGACAAGGGCGCAGAAATGCCCTGGCTGGATGTCAAAGCTTAGACCAGTCAACACCTTCACATCCGGCCGAGCAGGGTAGGCAAAGTGGACGTCGCGGAACTGTACACTCGAGGCAGGGTTGCCAGACGTAAAAGATTGTTTCTTTTCGTTCGATGACTCGAGGTCATTCTCTTCCGAAGACTTGTCCGTGAGCGTAGGAGGGCCCCCCATTCGCCCCTGCATCTTGTCAGACCCTATCTCGATCAATCCCAAGATTCTCGCCATCGCTCCTCTGGCGGCTGAAAGCTCTGGCGCGAGGGCAAACATCTGACTCCAGAGGAGAGCGCTGACAAGCAAGGAAAACACCACAATCAAGAACTGCGTCTGTGTGTAGTTGCCCGCCATGATCTGCTTGGATCCCCACCAGTATGCCAGCGCATTCACACAATTTCCTAGGAAGTAGGTAATGGCCTGGAACAGACTGGCCTGTACAGTGACCATGAGCGTCTCTTGTCGAGGCTTTTGCAAGGACCTTCGGTAGGTGCTCAGCGTCACTTCTTCCAGGGAAAGGGACGCAACAGTCTTGATGGACGTGATTGCTTCTGAGCCGATGTCGACCGATTTTGTGTATGCGTTCTCGTGACGTTCCTCGAATTTTCCGAGGACTCGAAGTTCCATCAGTCCAGCACCGAGAAGAAGTGGTACAAGGGCCAGGCAGACCAATGCGATTCTCCAGGCAATGATATGAGTCAGAATTATGGCGGCGATGAGGTTGACAGTAATCGAGAAAAAGGTGCCAATGACAGAACCGCTCAAGCCTGCGAGGGCATTACCATCCCTGGTAATATAGGACAGGAGCAATGCGGGAGTTCGGCCATTGGACTGATGCCACTGGAGGTCTTGCTCGAAGAGCGACCTGAACGACAAAACACGTACTGAGTAGACAATATTCTCAGATATCCATCCGAAGGCGGACCAACTGACCAGATTTGCGAAGAACTCTATAATAGCGAGTACAAAGAACATCAGACCAAAAAACTCGCCGTGATGTCGAATACTATCTGCACTCTTGCAAACGTTCAAACTCCCAACGGTGTTGCCGAAAATGACGGCTTCGCCAGAGAAGGCTCCGCCGACAATGGTCGAGCCAAGAAGTGCGAGCGTGAGTGTGAGGATGTGTGGCCTCAAGGCTGGCGCATATCCTCGCGCCAGGGCCCACAATGACTTCTTTGGAGTCTCTGGCTCTGGCTCTTCTTCCTCTGCGGCATCGTCGGCGACTACAACCTCATTGCCGTCTTCGTGTTTAGACAGGTTGTCCTTCTCCACATCAGTGTCTGTCAATGAAGCCTGATGAGTGATGCTGGTGTCGTCGTTGCTGGCCCCACCGTCGTGGCTGACCGTCGTCTCGTCTTTCCCAGACGTGGCTCCGAGGGTCTGTAAGTTCACCAGCTCGGCGTACGTCCCATTCTTCGCCATCAAGGTCCAGTGATCCCCCTGTTCCAGGACATGTCCCTTGTGCATGACGATGATGTTGTCCGCGCTGGTGATTGTAGAGAGACGATGAGCGATTGTGAGCACAGTTCTACCACCGGTGATCTTCGAGATGGCCCGCTGGATGCGCTGCTCACTGCGTGAGTCCAGAGCAGCCGTGGCCTCGTCCAGAATGAGAACAGCAGGGTCCTTGACAAGAGCTCTGGCAAGTGATATACGTTGCTTCTGGCCACCGCTGATCAGTCGTCCACTCGAGCCCACGTTTGTGCCATAGCCATACTGCAGAGCGACAATGAAGGGCTCTGCGTCTGCAAGAGTCGCGGCCTTGCGGGCCAAAGCAACGACTTCGACGACTTCCGGGCCCCGTGCCTCTGCTGCTACTGCGAGATCCTTGCCCTCCCGGACTTCGCTTGCGAGATCAGCAAGTTCAGAACTAAGGAGTACAGTTCGTAGGTGTGCATGCGCAGGGTTGCTCGAGTTGATCAGGCCATGTGCGATGTTCTCCAGTATGGATCGATCAAGGAGGGACGGTTCTTGCTGGACCAGGCCAACGTAGCCTCTGAGGTCATGGGTGTTGAGCTCGCAAAGATCATGGCCATCGAAGAAGACCTTTCCCTCGAGAGGGTCGTACAGCCTCGTGACAAGGCCCGCGATGGTGGACTTACCACTACCAGAGAGACCAACGATGGCAGTATGCTTGTTGGCGGCAATGCTGATGTTGACGTGGTCCAATACGGTAATTTCAGGCCTGGAAGGGTAAGAAAATGAGACATCCCTGAACTCAAAGCCACCTTCTGCATGTGTGAGACGGTGACCCGAGGTACTGGTGCCGTCAATCAACGTCTCGCGGTCTAAATCCTCGCGAAGCTTTTGGTATGAGGCAACGGCTCCCGTAAAGAGATGGACAAATGGTGCAACTTGACTCAAGAGCAAGGTAGCTGTTACCGAGTGTTAGTATAGGCCCAGTAAGGGGTAGGGATTTGGGGGGGGGGGGGTGCTTCTCGGAACGAACCTTCGATCAGGATGAAGATCACAGTGAATGTAGCACCCACGGTAGTTCCCCCGGTGCCTTGGCTGACTGAGCGGGCGATGCGTTTAGCTCCCTGCCAGAATGCAAGACCGTTGGCAGAGTAGGCGACGAAATACAAGACTCCAGACTGTATTCCAATCGCTGTGGCCTTCTTCATGCCTTCCGTCTCTGACGCCTTGAGGGCTCTGGAGAACTTGTCCTCCAACCGAGCATTTGCGCCAAAGGCATGCACCACGACGATGTTGGAAAGCCCCTCGGAAGCAATGGATGCAGCGGTGGCGGCGTAGTCTGACATGAGGCCAGAATATTTTTCAATGTAATGACTTCCAACGAAGGACATGATGAAGTAGGCCGGGATCAAGGATATGAGCATTGCCGCGAGTTCATAGTCCTTGATGAAGGCCACAATGTAGGCCGTGACGAAGAATGACAGACTTGCAAGACATATGCCGACTTTCTCAGATGTGCCAGAGCGGATGGTTTGAATGTCACCACTGAGGCGAGAGGCGACTTCTCCCGGAGGCATTTTGTCGAAGAATGAGGGTTCTTGTCGAAGCAGGTTCTGCAGGTAGGACTCCCTCAGTCTCTCTGAAAGTCGGGCGCCGTAAAGGCTCCAGAACAGGAGATATGCATAGATCAGGACAAATTGGGCAATGGCCAGGTACACGATCATCAGGATCGAGCTGTTGATGCTGCTTGAAGTGTCGGAGTCAGACCTTGCCGACAGATTGCACTCCACCTCGTTGAAGTCGTTCAGGAGTTCACCAAAGTAGATTCCAATGATTGGGAAGGGAACGCCAGATCCTATGGCGCATAGTATGGCGGCCAACAGCATGCACAGGTCAGCTTTAGATGGGTTTCCAGCCAAAAGGAGGCGGGGAAACCCCGTGAGTCCGCTCATCAGCCCCATGTCGAGATTGGGAGAAGACGACGTCTCCTTTCGAGCAAGCCTGTGATATTCTCCGACGTGTACAAAAAACGGAAGAAAGAAATATTGGTGTGGTTGGTTTATATCGGGATGGGTAGCCGAGGCATCAATGGCGTTGGTACAGACAAGACAGCAGTCGCGCGACCACAACAAAAAGAAGGACGATGGGGTTTGGATTCCGACAGGCCTTGGTGAATGTAATTCTTCGAATGGACTTCCAGAATTCGAAGAGTTGTCTCAGAAGTCGGAAGTCATAGGCCGACGGAGAAAGGACTGTCTGATTGGAGAGGGACTCGCCCGGTAGTTGTGATGTATGTGGAAGTTCACGTCCAAGGTTGAACGCTGGCAAAACGGCCCTCTCAAATGCCCTGTCATGGAATTCTAGATGTCCACTACTGCCCACATGGGTCCATGTCCAAAAGAAGCCGGCTTTCAGGAGAGCCAAGCCGACATCGGTCTAGTCGAGCGGACTGCCTTTGGGTGCCGGATGCAAGTCAAGTCTAATGATCCCATTCGTGCAGATGCTATTACCTTAGGGTAAAGTACTGTGTGTTCCCGCACACCACAGTACGAGTGTTTGTGGATCCCTGCGGTGCGGGATGTGGACTACTGGGAGGACTACATGACACATCCATGCTTGAGATGGGTGTGTGGGTGGGACTCGCAGAAATACCACGGTACTTTGTACAGTACAGCTTGAATACCTACAACTGACGGACACCATGGCGAAAGGAGGAAGTTGTCAACGCCCAATTGATACAAACCGTTTCGCCTTTCAAAAGGGCCAACCTTTCACGTGGGAAGCCGCCGGCAACTCGACCACATTCATGCTGCCAGCTGCCTAGATATGATGCCGAAATACTGAAAATCTACGTCGCCCGTGAACTTGATTTGCCCGGATCGACATGTATGTCTGAAATTGGGGCTTAGGTTGAAGAGTGATTCTATCAAGTCCATTGGCAACATGTGCGCATCAGAGCATAGACGGTGTCAGTAGCTGAGCTCAAGTTGCCCAATCCATGGACGAGGCAGCTCAGGGTAAATATATATGCAATCTATCTATTGGATTTGAAGCTGTCTTCATCATGTGCCTTCACGGTGACACCCAACTATCAGAGCTTAGCATTCCACGCCGCGCGGTCAGCGGATTCCAACGGCCTCTCGCGTCCATCCCAGAACACCGGGCAGAGCTGGAACCACTTCTCCCTGCTACAGACTGAGTGGACCGACCGCTTGTGACCCAGATCGACGTACTTGCCGATCACGAGTCCCTGCGAATTCTCGTAGGATAAGATGGTCCCACCCGTGGCTCGCGGCTCACCCACAACGTTCACCGTCCTTGGTTCGTCCAGGAAGCAGTAATGGATGCAGCTGGAATACCAGGCATTGACGCGCTGCGAGCCACGGAAAGAGGCGTCACCAACGAGGGAGTGGCGCCCGCGGTCGTAGTCGCCGGCGTCATAATGGGCGCCGTAATGATCCTCCTATAGACAGCATCATGGTTAGTACAAGTCGCATACCAGGGGGATTCAGAGGATAAAGGAATAAGACGACCATGATTGGTAGGTAGTCTTAGGTAGGGGGTGTGGGTGTGGGTGAGTTTACCTTTGCCCAGTAGAGCTCGAAATAAGCAAAGCGGGTCTCATCAAAGCGCCCAAACAAGCAGAGCACATGAGGATCAACATGTAGCTTGCGCAGGTACTCCCGATGCTGGTCCAGGGTCCCCGTCTCATTCCAGCCCTTTGCAACACGCGGATCGTTCTGCCACGTGTTGAAGATCTTCAGGTGCTCCTGGTCCTGCCAAGCAACGGCTTCCAGGGAGAAATGCATGTCGATCTCCGGGATGTAACGGCTGTAGACGATCGACCCCGGGTGCGGCTTGGGCCGACGCGTCGGGTGGCGAGTATATACAGGCTCATCCGGAAATCTATTTGTGATTTGGTAGTTCTGTGGCATGGGAGGGTACTGAGCCAGAGAGGTCCGCTGAGGACCATCTGTGCCGTCGCCAGTCACCCAGATTGAGCGAGGGCCGGTTGGGGACGCCGCGCCTTGCCAGAAGGAACTCCGAAGGATCAACAACTCCTCAAAGTGCGTGCTAGCTGGTGCCTTCTTGTCGCCGGCGGGGAGGAGGCGTGGCTTTGGATGCTCAACTCCCAGGCCAGTAGACAGGAGTTCGCTCCGGAGCACCTCCCTCCCTTCGCCAACCAGAGTAAGTCTGAAGTGCTCGTGGGTGGGATGAGCGAGGTAGATGGCATGGGTCACATTCCAGATCTGGCCCAACGAAGGAGCACTGTTGCCTGTCCACTGGAAGGCGGTCGACGCGCTCCGACGCGCTCTTGCCCAGGGGCTGTTGTCGGACAGAGGGGGAAACTCATCTTCAGGCAGGAAGGTCAATCCGAGCCATGAGAGTGAGTCGGAATGTAGTGGCTGTGGTGGTGACTGTCCATCTTGGGGCTGGCTTTCTAGTGTCAAGCCGAGCTTCGCCGGCGTTGTCTCCGCGACGGTGTGCACTCGATATGCGGTCAGAAAGGGGTGTGGCAGCTTCACAAGGGGGTACTCGTGGCTAGATGTCGAGGCAGTAGCGGTGGATGCCATTCTGCTGAGATTGGACTTGTACGCGGTCCTGTATCCTGTATATTGATTCCTGATGAGAACGGTGCTGCAACACGAAGAAACGTGTGTTTTGGTGGACGTCACTCGGAAGTTCAAGGGGTTGGTTCTAAGCGGCGCAACGAGGTCACATTGTTCAAAATTGAACGACGAACGCGAACGAGTGTGCAGTACAGAATACATAGTACGTAAGCGGCGCCCGTCACCTTGATGGGTCACTGCCGGGTTCGTCCTACGTACATACTTGCCCACGGCGCCAAGAATGTCAGTGGATACGGAAAACGTGCCGATATGTAGCACCGTGTTAGAAATCCCGAGTCGAGGTCCAGCGTACTGTACCGCGTACGTATGTGTATGTACAAGTCAGGGACTCTGATCCCCACTCATCCAGAGACTCCCCAGATCCGTGTAAAGTGGGATCTGGTTCTCTGGACTTGATGATTAACACCGAAACTCTTCATCATGCTTGGTTGTGGTGAACTGGTAATGTACCCAGTGGCCAAGCTAACCCAAGTAACGGCTTCGTCGATCTGCCCAACGTCCTCCCTCCTTCCACAGGTTCCCTTCCATCAGTACGTACATGTAAAATTATTCCGTTGCTCTCTCTCGTGGCTTCATGCACAGACCATTAAAAATATAAAGCCAAGGAACGACAAAACAAATCGACCAAATTTGGTACACAGAAACATTCTACATTGTGGCCCCCGCCTACCTCCATCACATTACAATGTCTCTGAGATCAAGATCCCTCCATTTTCGGAATTTCAATGTCACTTTCCCGGACGAGCGGATTGTGCAGGTCACGCTGAATAGGCCTGACAAGCTGAACTGTATCGATACAGCTACCAGCAAGGAGATCGCAGAGATCTGGGAGCATTTCGACCAAGATGAAAGCTTGTGGGTGGCAGTCATTACCGGCACGGGAAGGGCCTTCTGTACTGGGGCCGATTTACATGGTAGGTTTGTGTCAGTCTGGCGTTCGTGTTGAACCGCCTTGCCTTATTCCCCCCGTCCTTGATTTTGTTCTTTTTCTTTTCACTCCTTCATCCCCTTGGATAAGAACTGGTCTTGGGACATTTTCTTACGTGAACAAACAGAGTGGAACGACATGAATAATAACGGGGTTGTCAACGACATGGCTGCACCAGGCCTTGCTGGGCTGCCCCGCCGGAGCGGCAAGAAGCCGATCATAGCAGCTGTCAATGGCATATGCATGGGGGGTGGCTTTGAGATGGTAGCCAACTGCGACGTCGTAGTGGCTTCCTCTAAGGCCGTCTTCTCCCTGCCCGAGGTGAAGCGGGGCATCGTGCCCGTGGCTGGATGTCTGCCCCGACTGACCCGTACGCTTGGCCTGCAGCGGACTATGTACCTCGCGTTGACGGGCAGGAGTGTCAATGCCCAGACCATGTCTGAATGGGGCCTTGTCTCTCAGGTTGTCCATGACGAGTCTGAGTCTGAGTCTGAGTCTGCGTCTGGTTTGGCTAGCTCGGCCGATCATGTTGTACAGGCTGCACTCCAGATTGCCCAGGACATGTGTAAGAACAGTCCGGACGCGCTGATAGTTGGTCGCATGGGGGTTCGGATGAGCTGGGAATCGGGTAGCGTGGAGGAGGCCACGTCGACGCTAAATGATGAGTGGTACCCTCGCCTGGTTAAGGGGCCTAACTTTGCCGAGGGTATCCAGGCATTTGTGGAAAAAAGGCCAACGACATGGGTGAATTCGAAGCTCTGAGGAGGACGGGAGGAGGAAGGGGGGAGAGTTGAGGATGTGCTACCAGTGGTTACCTCGCGTGCCTCGGAACAAAATCATTGGTGAAGGATTTTTATTTACTTGGATCACATGTGCTAGTGCGGGCAGGGATTGTATCCACAGTACTTTGTGTATCTTATCAGATCATCTAATCAGATCAGAAACTTACTTAACGAATACCCAACCCGCAGCCCTGAACTGGCCTGATGGTGTCGTGTACACTATGTACACATTGAGCAACTACACTGAATACCTAATAAGTACGATATGGATATACGTTATATCGGATGTATGTGTCAGAATGAATGCAGCCTCCGGGGCGCCGGAGCCATACTGTGTATAAGCGAAGTACTTAGCACCGGGTCTAGATGAGAAAAATCTGATAACTGTACACTATTCACCGTCTTGGCTCCACAGATCCTCTGCTTCTCTCCTCCAGGGCTGCTCTGTCTCCACGATCAGGAGCCAAGAAAATTTTTCATTGGCTTTAAATTGCGGTCGGGTCCGATCCACCCTTCAAAGTATCAGAGTGTCAAACTGTGTACACTAATGTGTACTCTGTGTACTCTGATATCCTCTAAAACGGATCAGATTAGATATGGTCATCAGTCTGAGCTAACTATCTGGTAAGTCTCGTGGTACCAAGCTTGAGAGCTTTCGTATTATGTACTGCTCATGTATATACACCGTCTTCCCCACAGGTCCTGGTAGACATACTGTGTGTTTTCAGGCTGTTCACTCTCGGCTGTTCAGGCACTGTACAAACAAGTACACAGTAACTAGTAGGGGTGCATCCACATAGACCCACCCAGATTGATAAGATCCTCGGCTAAAGGAGGATCTGATAAAAATTCCTCTATCTTAGAACGTGTAATAGCTCCGAGCCGAGATGGAACCCGCACTCATCAGGCCTCATCAGGAAGGTTGTTCGGATTCTCGTATCGTCCTCCTCCAGTATCAATAAGTTCCGCTCTGCGGCACCAATGAATAAGATGTAAATGACAAATCGCCGGGGCACTGTGTACCATTCGGTGCCTTGGTGGAACATGTAAAAATGCTGATTCGACTGACACGAGGCCCGCCATCACACAGTCCAATGCATGGACCTTGCATTATCTGATCATATGAGCTCCGCCTTTGGGCGACATTGCATCTAGAGTTCCATCTCCTTGTGCCACCTGCAGGTTCAACCTGCCAGGGTCCGGGATCCTGACCGTCACGCACCCAAATGACCGATCTCGGTCCATTTTTTGCATTTCAAACATCTCGTGATTTCGTGCCAGGTCTAGGTGGAAGTCCCGGGTAGTGGGGGGGGAGGGGGAAGATCCTGACTAATAATATGAGACGTGCATCAACTCAACTTCACTTTGTATGGACTCGTGAAGCATCACAGTGAATGTGAACGGACGGATGCAATCCACCCCTTCTTTCTCACATCAAACCGTGTTAGGTTCCCCAGATCAAGATGGTACTCAAACATCTTGACGATACACAGGGTCAGGACCCGCGGGGAGACGGACAGCATTTCCCACCACCCCTCACAGGCGAGGCGAGTGGCGATGGCTTCACGTCCTACCAAGTCCTCGGTCTTGCGTCCGACCAACCTTCGACGCCAACAGGCATGAGAGAAGAGATATTGCTTGTGTCATGGCTGATCGTCCTCTTGCGGACCCGGGAAGACGGACAGGTCCGTTACGACTGGGCTTACAAGGGCCGCGCAACTGGGGATGATGAACATGAGCAAGTGAACAACATTCTGTCGACAGATCAAGTAATGCCAAATCTGCAAACCAATATCCAACAGGTTGCTGAGGCAATCTCCCACCACGTCGCGAAAGCTGTACCAAGTCAATATACGGCAACCACCAGCCCCGCCTCGCTCCTCTTGAGTACCGGCCCTTTGTCCCAAACACACGAGGGTGCTAGAGATGAAGTGAGTGGAATGCCATTATTCCATCCTTTGACTGTCTGACTGACTGTGGTGAGCAAAGGGCGTGATACACCTCGAGGTACGCTATGAGAATGACCGTCTCGAGATCTGTCCAGTGTGGCACAGCGAGAGTGTGCTGCCATATACAGTCACGCGCCATGTCGAGTCACTGGTCGATACCGTCAGACTGTGCTTCTCAAGCCCCGAGGCATCCATCGAGAACAGCCTTGGTCCAACCACATACGATGTGGACTCAATATGGAGCTGGAATCACCAGCTACCTCCTACCTACGACTTTTGCATGCACGAGATGATCGCCGAACGAGCGGCCACATCGCCAGATAAAGTGGCCATTCATTCCTGGGATGGTGACTTGACTTACGGTCAAATCGAACAGTATTCCACGTCCTTGGCAAGCTCGCTTAGAGAATTGGGTGTCCAACTACACGACTTCCTCCCTGTGTGCTTTGAGAAGTCAAGATGGACAATTGTCGCCGTACTTGCGGTCATGAAGGCGGGAGCAACCATCGTGCTCATGGATCCAACGCTCCCGCTTGCCCGCCTCCAAAATATGGCAGAACAAATAGGAGCAAAGACGATGGTGACGTCGACCATGCAACACGACATATCGGCGTCGATATTGCCGGAAGGACAGCTTGTCGACGTGGGAGCGGACACATTCGCATCTCTCTCGAATTCGCAAGTCCTTCCGCCACTACCAGCCGTACCAGCAACTGCCTTGATGTACATCATCTTCACTTCTGGCAGCACGGGCACTCCGAAGGGAGTCAAGATTGCCCACCGGGACTACACCAGCAGTGCCATTCCTCGCGCCAAGGCAGTTGGCTACAACGAGGACTCGAGGGTCCTTGATTTCGCGTCCTACGCTTTCGACGTCAGTATTGACAGCATGCTCTTGACTCTGGGCAACGGCGGCTGTCTTTGCATTCCCTCCGACGAGGATCGATTGGGCGACATCAATGGGGTGATCCGGAACATGCAGGTTAACTACGCAGGCCTCACCCCGTCGGTGGCCCGCATCCTGGAACCGGACGTGATAACATCACTCAGTGCCCTTGGCCTAGGAGGAGAGGCGGCCTCCCCCAGGGATGTCAACCTCTGGGGTAAGGAAACCAGGATTGTCATTGGCTACGGTCCCTGTGAGTGTACGATCGGATGCACGGTGAACAGCAGTGCTGCCACGGGCAGAGACTACATCTCTATTGGGCCGGGCAATGGAGCTGCCATGTGGATCACCAACCCGAACGACCACGACTCGCTGATGCCAGTCGGCGCCGTGGGCGAGCTGCTGGTCGAAGGTCCCATCGTAGGACGAGGCTACTTGGACGATCCCGACAAGACCGCAGCTGCTTTCATCGAAGATCCAGCTTGGCTTCTCGCGGGACACAAGGGCTACGCTGGTCGTAGCGGTCGTCTGTACAAGACGGGAGACCTTGGAAAATATGATCCTGACGGCTCTGGAGAGATTGTTTTCGTTGGACGAAAGGACACCCAAGTCAAGTTGCGTGGGCAACGAGTTGAACTCGGGGAGATCGAGAGTCAGCTGAAGGCCAGACTGCCCTCGGAGATCAACGTAATCGCCGAGGTTATTGTTCCTCAGGGACCTGGTGGACAGCCAACATTGGTGGCATTTGTGGCACCGCAGTCAGCCAAGGGAAACCAACAAACAGATCTGGAATCGGCGCAACTTACCAGCGAGCTGCGAAGCACTCTTTCCGAAGCCGATATAGATGTGGCCAAGGTTCTGCCGCGCTACATGGTACCAACCGCATATGTGCCAGTCAACTACATTCCTACCCTAATCTCAGGAAAAACCGATCGCAAGAGACTCAGGGCATTTGGTGCTACTGTCGACTTGCGGCAGCTGGATCGGGAGCGAGGCAAATCGAGCAACGTCACTCGGGAGCTAACTGACCTCGAGCAGCGTTTGCGGCAAGCCTGGGCCCTGACATTGAAGCTCGATACAGATGCCATTGGGCCTGAGGATAACTTCTTTGCCTTGGGCGGAGATTCCCTGGCCGCAATGAGGCTTGTCTCTGTCTGCAGAGAGCGAGGCCTGGAACTCACTGTCATCAGCACTTTCAGCCATCCGACACTCTCAGCGATGGCGGAGGGTGTCCTTATCTGCGACGTGGAAGCACGGAAGGACACACCAGCATTTTCTTTAATCTCCCAACCAGCCGAGAGTGCCTGCGCTGAGGCATCACAAGTATGTGGGGTAGATTCGGCAGCCATCGAGGACATGTATCCTTGCACGCCCACGCAAGAATCACTGTTTACCTTCTCGCTCAAGTCGGCCAAGGCATACGTCGCTCAGAGAGTCGCATGTATTCCGTCTGACATCAGTGTCGACGCCTGGAAGAAGGCGTGGGAGATGGTAGTCGCTGCGAGTCCTATCCTGCGCAGTCGCTTGGTCCAGCTCCAAGATCCTGGCCTTCAACAAGTGGTGCTGAAGGAGGACATCCACTGGAGGCATTCAACCGACTTACCGCAATACCTTCAGGACGATCAGAACGAGAAGATGCAATTTGGCCAGAGTCTAGCTCGCTATGCCATTGTCGAGAGTCTGAGTGAGAGCAAGCGATACATGGTCTGGACTATTCATCACGTCGTATATGATGGATGGTCGGAGCCAATAGTTCTCGAACAAGTCCGCAACGCCTTGCAGGATGGGACTCAAAGCACTGAGGCTGAGACTGGAGCTGGATCGGAGACCGAGCCGCAGACGAAGACGCAGATGAGAGACTTTGTCAAGTTTGTGCGCGACACTGATGAAGCCGCCATGCAAGAGTTTTGGCGAGAAGAACTGGAAGGTGCCGTCGGACCTCAGTTCCCACGTCTCCCCTCCAGGGACTACGTGCCGACTCCAGATGGAATGATTGAGCATCACATTTCTCTTGACATAAGTGCTGGACTTCCCTTCACACCGGCGACGTTGATCCGTGGTGCATGGGCGCTCGTCGCCTCACAGTACACTGGAAGCGACGACGTCGTATTTGGTGAGACACTCATGGGCCGCGACATTGCGCTTCCGGGTGTCGAAAGCATCCTCGGTCCCTTGGTCGCGACGGTGCCTATCCGCATCCATGTTGACCGGGCGAGCTCTGTTGCGTCCTACCTGCAGACTGTGCAGCAAGTCCTCCTGGCCCGTACGCCTTACCAGCACATGGGGTGGCAAAACATCAGAAAGGTCAGCCGAGATGCACAGTATGCAAGCGAAGCTGCCACGGGCTTGGTCATCCAGCCAGACTCAGAGCATGTGGGCAACGAACTCGGCTTTGAGACTGGAGACGCTGTACGCGAAGCACTTCATTTCAACCCGTACCCGCTCATGGTAGCCTGTGGACTACGAAAGGGGGGCTTCAGGGCATGTGCAAGCTTTGATAGCAGCTTGATCGAGGTTTCACAGATGAAACGAATTCTTGCACAGCTCGAGAAGGCTTGTCTGGAGTTGACGAGAGGCTTCCCCCAGACACCAATAGGCCAGATATCTTGCCTTCCCGATGCGGAGTTGGAACAGATCTGGCGCTGGAACCAGGTGGCTCCATTGCCTTTGGACGGGGCATCAGGGAGACTCCGAGCAGGTGCGAGCATCGCGAAAGGATCAGTCTACCCCCAGGCGGTCGTTCCTTGGGTTTGTGATCCGCGGAACTCGTCTCTCTTGTCGCCCATTGGCTGCGCTGGTGAGCTCTGGCTCGAAGGGGCTCACCTCCCGGGCCAAGTTGTTGAATCTCCTGCCTGGCTCCTGGCCGGAAGCCCTGCGTATGTCGGTCGAATGGGCAAGCTGCAGTCGACTGGTGATATTGCTCAACTACAAGAAGGCGGTACTTTGATCTTTATTGGTCGAAAGGACAATGTCGTGCCAATTCAAGGACATGCTGTGGATATCGCAGAGTTGGAAGCCCACTTTGCAAGGCTTCTCTCACCGTCGACACGTGCCGCAGCAACCGTACTTCAGTCGTCCTCATCAAACGGTGCTCAACAGGTGCAAGACCTGGTCGCTTTCATACAGTGCCAGCCCTCTGAGGAAGCCACTGTTGAGATCATGCCGGCTAAGCACGAAATAACATTCGACGCGGCGGACCTTAGAAGCTTTGAGGCGACAATTCGTGCCACGATCCCCATTAGCCTTGCTATAGCACTGAAGAAGCTCGACAAGTTCATCGAAAACTCCCTCCCTTCATACATGGTACCCTCTGCGTATATCGTGGTTGACAGACTACCCACCGAGTCCAAACAAGTCGACCGCAACTTGCTCAACCAGGTGGCTGCAAGTATTCCTAGCCATATGTACGACCAGCTGCGTGCAGGCTTGAAGGAGGCATGGAAGAAGAGTTCAGCAGAAGCAAATCTGGGAGGTTCTGAGTCCATTTTGCGGGCTTCGTGGGCAAAGGTTCTCGGCATCGCCCCGGAGCAGATCGACATCGACGACAACTTCTTCCGCCTCGGCGGTGATTCTGTCCTGGCGATGAAACTGGTATCAAGCCTGCGTACGCAGGGACATGGGCTGACGGTGGCCGATATATTCCAGCACATGCGTCTCGGTGACGTGGCTCGGGCCCTGAAGGTAGACCAAGTGTCATCATCAAGGAAGGTTCAGCCCTACAGGCCATTCTCGACGCTGGGCTCCTTGAATGCCACACTCTTCGTGGCCGAGATTGTCCGCCCGAAGCTTGCCGATCCTAATTGGGCTATTCAGGATGTGTTGCCGGTGACAGATTCCCAAGTACTCGATATTACTGGAACCACCCAGGCCCCGCGAAGCTCGATACAATACACAATGCTGTACTTCGATGAGGGTATCGATCAAGAGCAACTGCTCCGAGCCTGCAACAGCCTGGTCAAGACCCACGACATCTTGCGCACAGTGTTCATCGAGCACGAATCAACCTTCTTCCAAGTTGTCTTGGAGGAGCTGGATGCTCCTGTGTCCAAGTATGTGGCTGATAAAGACCTGGAGCCGTTCGTCACCGAGCTGTGCACAGCTCATATTGAATCGGACTTTAAACTAGGATCATCGTTCCTCAAGATGTTCCACGTCGAAGGCCAAGAAGGCCAGCATTGTCTAGTCCTAGGACTATCACACGCCCTGTACGACGGCATGTCTCTGCCCAGGCTACTCCAAGACCTGGAGACGTTGTACAAGGGAGAGAAGGTTTCTGACTTTGAGCCATTCTCATCGTACATGGCACGGATCAGCGATGAGCGTGGGCAAGCCAAGGCGCTGAGTTATTGGAACGGCCTTCTGAGCGGTTCATCGCTGTCTGTGCTTGAAGGAATAACAACACAGCCCGGGGACAAGGCTGTGTTCCAAACAAGCGTCATCGACGTCTCGCATCCCCTCGAAGATATCACCACAGCGAACTTGCTCACGGCAGCATGGGCACTGGTACTGGCACGATCTGTTGGAAATACGGATGTGACCTTTGGTAGCGTCACGTCGGGACGCAGCATCGATCTGACAAACGTGGAAAATGTCATGGGCCCATGCTACCAGCTCACCCCCGTCAGGGTCTCGTTCCAGCCCCAGTGGACGGCGATGGACCTTCTGCAATTTGTTCAGAGGCAGAGCGCCGAGTCTGCGGCACATGACTTCCTCGGCTTCGAGAGGATCTCTCAGCAGTGCACGCAATGGTCATCATCCTCGGATGCACGGTTCTTTGACTCTATCGTTCATCACCAGGACTTCGATGACTTCGACACCATGCCTTTCGCGGGGCAGACACCTCGGGTAGACATTCTCAACCCACACGGTGATGCTGCATATCCCCTCAAGGCTGTGTCGTTCGTCCGTGGCGGGAAGTTACATGTCGGAATGGTTGGAAGTGAAAGGGACGCAGAATTTGTGGACTCGATCCTGGCTAAACTGGTTATTGCCACTCAAGAACTCGCTGGCTCTCATTCAGAGAAGCTTTTGCTTGAGGCTTAGGTGTTGTTACTTAGATGAGCAGTTACTGTATACATTTCAAAGCGTATAAAGAGAATGGAATTATCAAGGAATAACTTTTGTATCTTGGAAGATTATTCATTGCCTATGTATTGTCTGACGAAATAACCCGCGGGGCTGGGTTCTGAACCTTCTACGAGTGCCCGGAGTAGTGTCCCATCAGTAAACACGGCCCAAATGGTATCGTACACAGAGCTCCTGCAATGATCTCCATGGTAAGAGTCAATATAGCCCACATCACAACCCCACAGTAATGGCTATGGATGCTGGATTGGGGTCCGAAATTAAACCAGCTGCGTTTGCGCTTGCATTGGTCAGTCCCTCCGCGATAGGATTTGTATCGTCGTAGGCAAATGCGTATCCCATGCCATCTACTTCATGTTCATGCACAATCCGAGCGTAATGGTTCGTGATACCGTCGCTGCAGTACTGATTCGTGGCATCGTTGTTACAATAGTAGTCCCCGGCGGTATTGGTGCCATTGACATACGGCTGAACATTGCCACCATCCCGGAGGAGTGTGCTTCGGTGGAAGGCAGCACACAGCCGTGGGACAATCTCGGCTTGCGTCCAACCTGCCGTGTTGTCCGGCATGACTTGGAATGTGCTACCATCCTGGATACAACCGAATATCTCCTTCGTGGTCGGCTTCGGGAAAGCGTAGCTCTTGCCGGAAGCAGGGTTGTGGCAGTGCAGTATCTTGTCATCCCCCACTCTGCAGCTGACCTGATTCCCCGGTGATGTCTTGATGCCTTTATCAGTATCATTGGCAGTGGTAGCCTGGGGATTGCCATATTGGGTCTGGAAAGTCAGGTTCGTCTTGTTGTAATGCTCCCAAACAGCGTCGACGTATCTGTCGTAGTAGTTGTTCAATGGATCCGTGGCATTCATGCTCAAGAACTGGTCAGGGGATACCACACGGATTAATCTGTACTTCTCGTCCCGGATACACAGGTCTTTCCAGTTGTACCCATCCGTAGTGGTCTGATTGGTAAGTGCTTCGCAAATCAGCGCCGTAGCATTCGAGACAAGTCCCGGCACAGTCTTGACGCTGCTACCAGTGTTCTTGGAAGTAACAGCCATGCCTAGTGGGATAGAGACGAGGTCCATGTTAGAGAGATTGATCCAGAACTCACCCTGAGTCCAGGTGAATTCGACGAACTGCCATGGAAAGCTGTACTCAGGCAGGTCTGTATTGGAAGGTGATGGTTCAACAAAGCCAGTCGTTGGTCCACCCTGGTTGGTTCCGAATCGAAGAGCGTTGTCGGCGATGTAAATCCGTCCACCTGCGGCATATGTTGGAATGTAGAAAGATCTGCTATTGTTCGCCTCGACCAATACCTCGTAGTGGCGGTTGGATTCAGTGAAAAAATCTGCATTCGCGTTGTTTGATTCATTGCCAGATGGCTTCACCTTCCACTTGAAACTGCCACCGTCTTCATTGTACAACATGAAATATTCTGAGTTTTTCGGATTCACACCTGTTACGTAGGTATATACGGAATTTGCTCTCCTGTTTTGTATGGTAACCTGTATTTGCGCACTGTCGGACTGGTCTCTGGCTACTAGGTACGAGCCTCGGCGGGGCTCAAGATGTTTCCAGGACAAGTCGGATGCCTTGTCGAGGCCATGGGAGGTAATAGGGTATGGGGGGTTGACGTTCATTGGTAAGGCCCGATCAAGGAATGAAAACGCGGCCATGGTGGCCATGGTGGCCATGGTCGTCTGGAATAGAGACCGCATCTTTCGAAGAGAAAGCTAATAGGTACTGATCGGTCAACCGTGGAGGGTTAGAGAGCACAACAAAGCGAGAACTAGCTACCAAGTCGTTAAAGTTAGTGTTAGAATAATGTTTCAGAGCTCGCTGTCTGTCTGGTGCTTTCAGGAATGCTTGTGAAAAGGGTTCATGGCTCACCGTGAATTTGTTGGTTGAGGTGTTGGTTTGTTGCAGTTGATACGAGCTACAACGAGTTGTTGTTGACAAGGTTCCTGTTGCATAATCGAGGAACGCGGATATAAATAGGGGTTCGAGCAGTCTCTGATAGTTGTCCCAAGGACTGTTATTTTCAAAGTGAGTCACATGAGTCTAGTTAACGTTCTTGTTTGTGAGCAACTGTGCAAGGCGGGTGGGATATTGAATCCGGATATATTGTTACGCACCGCCCTGGAGAATGAGTCCATCACAGTGGCGTCTTTGGTATCATACAAGTGATTGCAAAGACGAAGTGGCAAGGTGGAAGATACCTGTGTGAGTCTACTAGCCAATGACCAAAGCAAAAGGGCGAATGAAGATAAGATGAACATATTATGAGTCAGTTCGTGGATGGCCCTTCCTTACTTAATTAATTATTGACGGCAACATATCAAATATAAGGTTCGTATAGCCTTTCACACCATTCCCAGAAATCCTTCGGCTTTCCCTCCTCAATCGCTTTCACAATGTCGCCTCTCACATTCTTCTCCTGGACCCTCCCGAAAGGCAGGATGTACACTCCATTTTTGTCCAACCCAACGTCTCCAGAAAACCCAGAAAACATCATAGTATAAGCACCCATCTTGGCCGAGTGGAAAGTCGGCTGGAGAGCTGCCATCAGCCAATTCGGCTGATGCTTCCATACAGTAGTATTGATCATGCCCGGATTTTGCGTCACACTCAAGATCCCGTCAGAACCCCAACGTCGCGCGCCCTCGGCAGCAAGGAACCAGTTGCCCGCCTTACTCGTGGCATAGTCCACCGATGCATTCTCTGAGCCCGTACCTGCGGCGTTCATCCGATCGAGCTCGGAGAAGTCGATGCCGCCTTCTAGTGCAAAGCGCTCGATGATCATGGACGAGGTCCATATCACCCTTGTCGCGCCGGGAGGTGATGACTTCACGGCGGCACGGAGTTGCGGGAGGAGCTCCTGAGTGAAAAGCAAGGGGGCGACACAGTTCACGCCGATGTGACCCTCAATGTTTTGCGTTGTTTTGGTGCCGGTGGGTACTCCTGCGATCCCGGCGTTGTTCCAGAGGATGTCAAGGCGGGTTTCGCGCTGGGTGAAAAAGGCGGCTGAGGCTTTGATGGTTCGGAGGTCATTGAGGTCGAGATGCATATAAACAAGCTCTCCAGGGTGAGCTTGAGTGTCGTCGCAGGAAGTCATGCCGGCTTTGTACTCGTCGATGACCTCCTCGATCGCGGCTTTGGCGCGTTCTTCGGAGCGGCAGGCCAGGTAGATCTTTGCCCCTGTGGGATACAGGAATTTGGTGAGGGCCAGGCCAATGCCCGAGTTTCCACCGGTCACGATGAAGACGCGGCCATCCTGACGAGACAGGTTGGCCTCTGTGAAAGTTGGCTTCGGGGGGAGCCACTGGTCCTTGATGTCGACGATTCGATCATACGACAGACCGCTGAAGATACGTGAGAAGTCCACAATGGTGTTCGACATGATGCTGCAGATTATCAGGATTGGAATATGGAGTTACACGATGAATTCGTTCTGACAGAGGTGATCGAATGCTTCCTGACGCGATACTTTATATATGACGCGTTCTTTTGAGGTTGTTAACGAAGAGAAGGAAACTAGTTCATGATAAGACTAAGTACAGTAATTATTGTAATTACCGGTACTTGGCATACATGCAAGCATGTACCGCAGTTCGTTCTTCTCTTCTAGTAGTAGTCTCAGGGGTAATGGGTGGGTCCTGTTGATAAGTAAATTATAATCGCACCCGCGTGCCTCCCGACGTGATTGTTATCCACACCACACCACCAACCATCAGATGATACGAACGTACTGTCACTGCAGTGGATACAGACACACTCACACCTCACA
Organism: Cytospora piceae; assembly: GCA_016508685.1. NCBI lineage: Eukaryota > Fungi > Ascomycota > Sordariomycetes > Diaporthales > Cytosporaceae > Cytospora > Cytospora piceae. The sequence continues at coordinate 128,038 of JADMLE010000019.1, read as the reverse complement.
CTTGAATGAGTCAGTCAAAACCTATCCGGATATCATGTTGGATCTCAGCAGTCTTCCAACAGAGAGATACACGTACCATGTAAGTCTGTTCATTGCCATCCCGAACCCTTAAGCTAGTCTGCCTTTGAATATTTCTCCAGGGCTTTATGCAGTCTACCCCAGTGTCCACCCTGCCACTCCTGAACCATGTGCCATTCCGGCAACGACTCCTTGCAAAACCTTAACCACCCACCAACAATCAAATCCGCATATATCGGCGTGTTGCCTTCCAGATACGGTCCTTCGTCTGTCTTCCGGTACATTCTCGCCAGCTCCCCCAGCTCACTCTCAAACTTCTGCAGCATTGCCGTTCTCTGCTCCCCGTAGATCCCCAACTCCTCCCACGTCTTAAGCCCCGCTCGCCTGCAGAACTCCGCCTTGGATTCTGCCGCCGTCTCCGGGTTGAATGGGAAAGTCTGGCACGTCAACACCACATGATCCGTAAAGACTTTGTCCACATGTGTGTTGAAGACACGATGCAGTGAAGCGGTGGCTGGGGGAAATAATGGTGGTGAGCTGCGATATGTCTGGTCCAGATACAACGCTATGTCGAAGGAGTCCCCGATTGTCTGTCCCTTGGAGTGATCCACGATGACGGGCAGCGTGTGGAAGTCACTGCCGTCGATTTCGTGCTTACGGCATGGGGCAACATTGAGGGACTGGCGGACTTTGGCGACCTCGGTGAGATCAGTCCAGGATGTTTGGTAGTCCAGGTTGCCGTGCAAGCGCTTGAAGTTGAGCGCATATCTGGTATTTCAACCACGTTTAGACAGGACGAAAATAATAGGGAAAGAAGTTCACTGATTTATGTACACACCTTGCCTTGCATGGATTCGGCGCGAATGGACGAACGGGTGGCCTAGAGGCGATGTCGTAAAACGTGATTGGCGCCGTCATGATCACTTGGTTAGCGAAGGAGGGAATACTGCCAGTCTCGCTCATTAGATATTTGTGGATGGTGTCAGGGCAGGAAAGGACAGAGCAGGGCAAGGCAGCCTTTATAAGCAGAATTACGCATCAGTAGGCATGATGTCTCCTTCAAGAAGACTGGCTAAGTCGTAGGGAAGCAAAGCGGGGCCACACGACTCCGCCACTCAGCTTGCAACACCCGCTGACCCGGTACGACACAATGGTGACACCGTTTGTTACTCAGTCAGTATGATTCATATTGAATCATATTATATAAGAACCCACTAGTGCACTAGACACAGAAAGAGTGGCGGTTGGTTGCTTATTTTTCCTTCCCCCTTGTATACCTGTCTTCTTGTACCTTTTCGTTTACTTTTCTTCTTCTTCTTTTTCTTCCTTTTCCAGCTTTAATCTAGGCTGCAGAATCTTGACGTGAAACCTCAATCCACTCCTAAGTGATAGTAGGCTTTACAGGTATGTTGAGTTATTTGGCAGTTGAAGGGGTAACTTCTAAAACGTGTAGAGCATCATGATACAGAGCATTGTGGAAAAACTACCATGGCACCATGACCAGAGGTTTCAGCATATCTCCTTCAGCTACTTGAGTCCATTACTTCCGCAGTTTGGCACATTGCACCGAGGCAACGTCCCCATTTCGCCGGCATAGTAGAGTACCGTCAGGCATCACAACACAAAGGCGAGCCTCGTCGCCTGTGACCCAGTCCCCAGGTAGAAAGTAATACTTCTCGATGCCGTTGCTCGTCTTCTCTCCTCCCGGCCGAATCAAAGCAGGCCTCCGGGGTACGGTAGATGGCAGTTTCCAAGTGCAGATCCATCGCTCGTGGCTCAGAAATACTAATCTTCCACGGGACAAGAAAGCCAGAGGTTCTCGGATGCAAGAAGAGACCTCTGTCGGCAATGTGGTATAATGCAGCTCATTCACGCTGTTCGTCCCCGGGGCCTTCTTGCAAAGGTCGTTGATGTCAAATATCAGGTATTCCGCCTTCACCTCGCCCACTGCATTCGACCCCCACAACTGGAGGAGGACGTGGGCTTGGTCGAGACCCGATACAACAAGCCTCCCGAGGGCTTCACGTTCTTGTTTGAAACTGCTTCCATTTTTGTGGAATATTCCGCCCGACGAGAAAGTTGATGCGCGGCTTCCCATTCTAGGAGGGAAGAACGCCCTGGCTTCTGATTCGATTTCTTGAAGGCTTGCCCAGTCGAATACATGAAGCCTGGTATTCCCAAATCCCAAGAGGTAATCCGGCAGGGTGGGGTGACAAACCCATCGCGCTCTGGTTCCAGGCTTCAGCCCCGTCTGTCCGGCTAAGCTGATGAGATTGTCGACCCTGACAAAATTGTGTTCTGGCTGCAGGGAGAACTTGGTAAAGCTCTCCACCTCGCTCAAAGAATCACTAGTGTGGTCTGGATATTCCGCAGTCTCTGCGAGACGTGCCAAGGTATTGGGTTGCCAGACGTTTCCATAACTTCCCCTGACATCGTAAAGCCGTCTCGCATCAGTGCTGAACGTGATGCACATTACCGGATCTTGCGAGGAAAGCTGATATAGCAGGGACAGATCCGCCGTGGCAAAGACCTTCACAACCCCAACAGCATCGCCAGTAGCAAGAAGAGAGCCGTCTTCACTGACGTTCATGTTCTGTGCTCCAGTCTGGACTGTGGCACTGGGCCAGTCGTCATACGGGCTCCACTTGAATAGCAGTCCAATCTGAGTGAGCCCAAATACTTGCCTCTCGTCGCTGAGAGGATGCCAGGCGACCCGGAAAACCTCACCAAACGTGCTGTCCTGGATAGTCATGTCCGTCGCGTCCAATTCAAGGCTGCATTGACCAACCAACATCGGGGGGTCCAGCTCCCAGACCGTGAGAGGATACGCTCTGTAGCCAAATGCAATCATGGCCCCGTCTGGGCTCAACTCTGAGCACATGGGGAAGTTGAGGGTAGTCCCTTCGAGGCTTTGTTCTTCAATGTTGGCTTTGATCTGCCACCCCGAATCGCTCTCCTCCTCAAGAGAAAATGATCTGATGCATCTATCTTCCCCGCCGACGAGGACAGCTCCATCATCATCGACGAATTGTATAGTATGTGGTCGCGGCCGTCTGGTTGGGTTCTTAAGAATCTTCACACAGTCCCCTGTTGCGATGTCCCAAACCCTGGTGGTGAGGTAACCATAACTTAGCAACAGACTGCCGGAGTGGCTTATATGTATGTTAGTAACTCGCTCAGGATGTGTAATTCGAAGCTGCTTTTCAAAGGTAACGGCATCGTAGACGTTGATAGAGCTAGAGTTCCGGATCGTAGCGAGAATAGCAATGCGGCTTCCGGCGGTCACCACGACAGATGCGACAAGTCCTTCTTCCAATGAGAAGCGGGCCAGACAATCATCCCATGTCATGTTGCTTGAACCCCCGACATAGAGTGATCTGCTCTCCTTCCTACCGAACTGCTGGAATATCACGGAGTTCTCGGGACAAAATGGCGGGATCAACCTGAAGATGGAGTCGGGGTTTTTGAGCAAGCTATTTCCAAACTTGCCAACAACCTTCACCAGATCAGTCGCCCATCCTTCGATCGTGTTAAGTGCCTGGTGGAATTCTAGCGGCTTTCCAGTCTCTGCTCGACGCAATTTGGTAACGATATCCGTCAAATAGCGGGAGGCGACCACGAGTGTCCTGAGTTCCTGTGTCTTCGCAGCAATACTGATCCAGGTCAACACATGCGGGGACTTGAGAAATGTGACGACAGTAGACAGTGCATCTGTGTCTGCAAATATGCAGCTTGATAGGTGAACGAACCAGAACCACGTTGCGTAATCGAGGAGCGCCGGGGTTTTGTTGCGTGCTACCAAACTCCGAAGGACGGGATCCGTAAGTCGATCTAGGCACCTCTTGAACAAAGAGTAATGTGTGGCCTTGCGGTCGATGAAGATTGGCCGTTCAAATCATATCCGGCTCGAATGAGTTACTCTCGTGCAGTTTCGTGTATCATCGAAACCTTGTCCTCGATATCGACGACCACGAATCCGCCGCACAGGTCCCCAATAGTCCTGTGTATCTCGATCAATCCTTCGTGCTTCAGTGCATCACTCAGTTCTTCGACGCTGAGTACGCGTTGCGCACATGTTGCCCAGCCCAGGATCCTTTGGCCAAGGCTATAGCGCTCATCCGTCCGGGCTGCTTGCCTCTGGACAGATGCTGCCATGCGATCGTAGAGACCCTCCATTCCCGGAGGTAGGTTAGCCAATGCTTCCTCAACCTCCGTGGTAGTATGGCAGGTGTTGATCTTCTGAACCGCGAGATTGATCCAAAGGAAGTTTCCCTGGGCTTGCTCCAGCAGCTTGTTTGTGACATGCTGTCTGTAGGAGTCTTCACCCGCAACATCCATCTCCTGGTCGATATATGATCGGAAGTCGTCGCGACTGCCTTCAGTCCGTATTATTTCAGTATGAACCTGCCTACCCAACTTTATCCACGCTGACGAGATCGCATGGGTCTTCCGGCTCACTATGAGCACGCGTAAAGGCAGCGATGTAAGTTGGAGATCAGCAAACAATCTAACGAGATCCCCAGGGTCCTCTGCCTCATCAAGCCCGTCAATGACCATATACAAAGGATATTCTGTGTCCAGTTGTAATAATGCCTGTTTGTATAACCATTGCCAGATGTTTCGAAAATGAGCAAATTTGAAGTCTGTCGTTGCCGCCTCCAACTGGTGAAGTCTTTCCGCATACGGTGGGAAGACACGAGCCAATTGGCATGCTAAAGACTGTAATATTATACTTGGGTTTTTTTTTCTTGAGATCGCTGAACCGCACGAAATAATAGTGCATGGTAGGCCGAGTTGTACGAGGTGGTCAACGATAAAGGACGAAAGGATCGACTTTCCACTAGCGGCGCTTCCATGGATCCAAAGAAGTCTCGGTTTCTGAAAGTCGTCATTGATCTAATCATAAAACGTCTCATGGCTGAGAATCCAGGCACAAGTCCCGGGGACCCAACAATCTCGGAAGAAGTTGTAGTCTTTTTCCGACACTTGCCTGTCCCATACGAAGATCCTCCAGTTCCGCGGTGGAGTCGTCTTGGGCATACTTCAAGTCATATAGAAGGTCCTTTGCAAAATCCAAAATAGATATCTTGGCCTTGCCACTTCCCGGCTTGAAGTTGGCATTGTACCCAAACGTCAGGAGTCGCGCCTCGCTAATGTCTGGCTCACGCGACAAGAACTGTAGAGGCCAGAAGAGACTTGGGTCACGGTTTTTGGACCACGTCATGCGGCTGCTTCCTCCAAGGCCATGTATAAAGATGATATCGGTCCTGCGCTGCCCCGACGGTCTGTGTATGACCTTCAATCCGAGAGGATCGTCATAGCTGGCTTCGGGGCCTCGGACGAGGGTATCAGGATCGCCTGGCAGTTGTCGCGCTTTCGAGCCCCTATGGCTAAGATTAGATTTCTCGTCAGTGGCGATACTTAGGTAATGTGGCAGGGCTGTTCGGGTGGATTGTGCGTACGGGGACGTATTCTCAGCTCGTCCAGCTGCAGGTGCTTCCGCCTCGTCTGAGACTCCATCGCGATCGCTTGCCTTTTTCTTGAGCAAGCTAAACTGTTTCTTATACCGGTACTAGAGTGATGTCGGTCAGCTGCTTTGTCACTATCCAAGCTGAGCTTTTGACCTTCTTTAATTTATTTATTCTTGGTGTGGGTGGAAGCATCAGCAATGTTACGGACCATGTCGGAGGTTGAAACGTCGAGACTGTCCAGGTGGTTGTCTGTTCAACGGCTTTGATATTATGCGATCCGCAGCACCGGCATACTGGCAACCACTTGTGTTTCCTCCTGTCTTTATGGCTTAGATGTCGGTCGAGGGAATGCAAGCGTCTGTGAAATGAAAGTGCCGGTGAATTGTGCGCGAAGTCAAACAAAGTCTTTTTCAGAATCAGCTCAGTTTAAGGTGCTATGCATAACCTGCAGGATCACCCCGTAAGCGATAGATGACAAATAGAGCGGAGGGACTCCGTGTCTGTACATATGGAAAGAGACATTCCTTGAGGCCTTCACCGGGGCCCTGTTTCCTTTATGAAAGGTGGGGAGGCGTGGGATGTCGCGCTGTGCTTGCCCGGCTAAGGGGCTTGCATCGTCAGGGGGGGTGTGGCAGTGACATGGGGGAGGGGGCTGCTTATCTCCTTGAGTCTCATCATGTCCGCAGAATCAGCGCCCCACTCCCCAAGACATCCAAATTGTGTCGTGCGTCTGGTCTTTCTTTTCGCCTGGAACGAATAGCATATGATATGCTCATCGTAAATTTATCGAGGACTTATAAGGCCGAAGAGTCTAGCAAATGGGCTGGTTATGCTTCCATGGCGCCGGCATCTTAAATACATATGATACCGTTAGTGGTCACGTATGGGGTGGCTGTCTCGAGCCACAGTTTCAGCTCATCTGCACTCCTCTATGTAATTCACGCACGTTGGTGCTAACCCGACCAATCAGTCGGTGTTGTAAATATAGATATGGCTTCGTTTCCATGATAGGGCCAGCCTCCTTGTCCACCCGTCCAGTTTCAATGATGGAGTGTGGCACCCACCCACCCCTCGCAGCTCTGTTGATGACAGCCAAGTTTCTCCTTACTTTCACGAGATATCTTCACTCGTCTTACCCCTCAGCGAACGCAGTTGAAGGCCTCTAAAGCCTCTGATTCTTCTAATAATAAGATCGATCACGGCTTCCTGTCATCAAAGCAGCTATGGACACTACCAGCCTTTCAATAGATGCACATGGGCGATTGTTGGACCTGAAGAAGGACCTCCAGGGCGTTGAATTACTTCTTGGAAATGACGTATCCGAAAGTACTTGCACAGACACAGAAGGCAAAGCCAGCCTGCTCACCATCAAAGAGAGGCTCGCTATGCTGGATGGCGCCTTTCCAATGGATGAAGCCGTCGTCGAAAGTATTGTTGCACCCCAGAGATAGGATGATCATGACTTCGGAAAATACTGATGGATTTGTCAATATCTCAGCTTTGCCCGAGGGCTCTACGTTCCTGTCTGTCGAGCATTTTGGCACCAGTGCTTGGACTATCACGGGGCGAGTCGTGGCACAAAATGCCGACGGAACAGAGAATCACTACTTCTTGAAGATATGTAGGCCCTGACGTCTCTTTTCTTCACTTCTTCTCTTGGATTGGGACCCAGACTGCTTGCTTGCAGCAATGCTCACCGTCTTCCCTGTTGCGCTAGGTTGCTTTTGAAAGCCACGGCATGACCATGTTGAGGGGAGAGTACGAGTCTTCCAAGATTATCTGGAACCTCATGAACGACTTTCTCCCCAAGCCATACGCATTCGGCAAGTACAAGATACCGAACCCGGCCACATACTTCTATCTCTCCGAATTCGTTGATATGGATGTTACGACGCCTCCCGATCCAGCAGAGTTCACGAAGAGACTTGCACGGTTGCATAAGTTGAGCGAGTCACCAACGGGGAAATTCGGCTTTGCAGTCCAGACATGCGATGGGCAAGTCGCCCATACTGTCGACTGGCAAGGGAACTGGACCGCCTTCTACAGAAATCTCCTGCTCGGCGTCTGCGAGAAAGACTTGGAGACCAACGGCCCTTGGCCAGAAATGGAGCGGGCAACGAAGCAAATGGCCGACATCATCATCCCCAGACTTCTTGGGCCTCTTCAGGAAAATGGCAAGATATTGAAGCCATGCATAATCCACGGCGACCTGTGGGAAGGTAACATGGGAATCAACATGGAAACAGGTGACAGTATCCTCTTTGACGTCGGTTCCTATTTTGCCCACAACGAGATGGAACTGGGCCACTGGCGCTGCGAGTTCAGCTCCGTATTCCGATCTAAGGCGTACACCCGTGACTACCTCCGGAACTATCCAGCAGCGGAGCCGGTGGATGAGTTTGACGATCGTAACAGACTCTACAGCCTGAAGGGTGCCATCAACTATTCCGCTGGACATTCTGGATCACCTTTACGAAGGACGTAAGCACCACCACCGGTTCCACGCCAGACCATGTTTGCTTCTATAAGTGCCAGCTAACAGATGCTTTGCTATGTATAGCGCCTACAACAACATGTGTTATCTCATCGAGAAATACGCTCCTATCGACGGGATTGACAGGTAAGACCCCGATATTGATCCGTCGCTCACGGGCGCACGAATCACTCCTCATCTGGGGGAGGGCTTGATATAGTGGAGTAGTGCGGCATATCAACGATGTCATTGTATGTGTGAGGAGGGTTCGGGTGGCGCTCTTGACGGAGTTCTCACGTGGTATTGATTGAATAGCAAATGGAAGACGGCGAGGTACAGTCCCCCCACCCCCCTGAATTCGAAATGAAGTTGGTACAGAGGTGTAAACATCATGAGAAATATCCGAACAAATGTCTTCACTCCCAGGGGTTGGGTAAATAACGTTGGCTATTACCAATCAATAGAATCCTTGCCAGTTTTGCAGTTGCTTATGTTCAAAGGTCGATCATCGGCTGCTGATCTATGTATTTATGAGCAAGAGTCTATTTATGTGATTACACAAAGTGACATTCTTTAAGTACGTATCAGTCCATTTCCTGCAAGGACCGAAGATAACAGGTTGATATCGATAATTCCCCGCTCTCTTATAGTTGCATATGACATATATACTTAAGTAGACAAAAGCTCTCTTCCCTGACCACTGCCAAATTCGAGTTTGACAATTACCTCCAAATCCAACGCGAAGACGAACATCGAAATGTCTGCTCAAATCACTACCACAGAGAATATTGGTGCAACCGTGCCCGACAGAGAGGCGGTCTTATCGGGCGTCTCGGATGGTGGCTCACAAGTCGAGGACTACACAATCTTCTCGAATTCACTCCGACTTTACCTCACATACTTGCTCGGCTTTATAATCATTTTATCAACACTGACGGCGACCATCTACTTCCCCATAATTCCCATGCTCAGTGTCCACTTTTCGGTTTCCATCCAAGCCATCAACCTCACAGTGACGCTCTACGCCGTATGCCAAGCTGTGTCTCCCCCGTTGTTTGCGTCCCTAGCCGATTGCTACGGACGACGTCCTGTATTACTCGCTTTAATCGCCATTTACGCCTGTGCCAGTCTCGTTCTTGCCTTGAACCGCCGCAGTTATGGTCTACTCTTGGGCATGAGGGCACTTCAAAGCATTGGAGGTTCAGCTACGCCAGCTATTGCTTACGGAATCGTCGCCGACGTAGCGGTGGTATCTCGGCGTGGTAAAATGCTCGGCCCAATGCTTTCATTTTGCAATGCTATATCTGCTCTCGGACCAGTTATTGGGGGAGTTGTAGCTCAGAGTACCGGTGCATACACTTGGGTCTTTATCGCCTTGCTGGCCGTGGCACTCATTTGTCTGCTTCTCGCCGGTTTCACCCTACCCGAGACAGCGAGAAACATTGTGGGGAATGGTTCCAGACCTGCTCAAGGGATTTGGAAAACCTGGATTCCCAACAGGTGGCTGTTCCAGCACGGCGGAACTAAACAGACAGATCAAGAACATTCCCCCGGGACTCGACACCAACGTCCAAGATGGACGTTTGTGAGGGCCTTACATTCTCTGAGGATTATATTCTATCCAGATGCAGCTGCAATTCTTTGGATGATTGCCACGTCTTATTCGGTGTATTACACCTTTCAAGTTGCCATATCTGTGATATACGCAGATATCTACCACTACAATGACCTCGAAGTAGGGTTGACCTTCCTCCCTGGCCTTGCTGGCATGACTTTTGGTGGCATAATAGCCGGCAAATTGGTGGATAGGAACTTCGCCAAGGTTGCGAAGCAGAACAACATCACCTTCGATCGGAGAAAGGCTGACGACCTCAAAGCCTTCCCAATCGAGGCCGCCAGGTACCGACACGTCACTTTCTTTGTGGCGTTCGAAGTGGGGCTGGTGATGGGTTACGGGTGGGTTGTGTTATATCGCCTTCATCCAGCTGTGCCGCTGGTGATGCAGTTCTTCATCTGTGCGCTGTCCACTCTACTCAGTCACACCGCAAGCGCTCTACTAGTCGATGTCTTTCCCGACAACTCAAGCACCTCCTATGCATCTAGCCAAGTTGTGAGGTGTGGTCTCAGTGCTGCATCTGCTGCGGTTCTGGACCCGCTTGTTAAGGCTGTTGGGAGGGGATGGTACTTCACCACATTTGCCCTGTTTGTGGGTGTGAGTGGCTTCGTCTCGGTAGTGGTTAGCAGAAGGAAGGGCATGCTATGGAGACAGAAGCGTTTGGCAGCTTGAAGGCAGCGTGCAACGTCATAACCTGTCGCTCATGGTCTATAGTCACGGATGTATCACGTACGTAAATCATCTTGGCCATCGATGTACGAGGGGGAAATGGATGGAGTGAGTCGTGATGGTTACGATCAGTAGAATAGTCTCTCTCCGAGATCACTGCCGACTTCATCCGCGTCGTCGTCATCGTTATCGTCATAATACACTGGCTTGCACACATAGGTATGCACTAAATAGAGGGCATCATAATGAGCCGAAACCAAGCCTCCAGTCCGTGACCCTGGAAATTCTCTTCCGGTTGCCCGGGTTCTAGCCATGCCCTCTCTTTCTTTTTAAGACCATCAACTTGTAAAGAGATCACGGTTTCCCAGGCACGCCGCCATCTACCTGATTCGTGCCATCCGGGGGGCGTGTACCATTCCATATTCTCTTAACCGTACCATCAAAAATCAGCTCGTGGTAGGAGTCCTGATAACCTCGATATCCAAAATAAGGCCAAATAACAGTACAATACATCAACTCTCATTCGACAATCACTAACGAGGTGAGCTCGGCCCTGAACAGAACAGCTCTCATTACTCTTGTGGGCTGCCCGGTGCGCAGGAATTTGATTCTGCTTAGGTCCTGCCTGGCTTCTTTCTTCCGGGGTCAAAACGCACCTATAGCTGAGTATCCCAACAGCTTCACTGACATCATTCAGCCCTTGTGAAAGGAACTGTATGAGTAGTCCTGTAGCACTAACACACAGTCCTCGGTGTCAATACGAGGGTGAAGTTGTCGAGACTCACAAACGTCTGTGGCAACGTCCGGACACCAAGGTTCTCGAGACATTACTAGTCCAAGCCATCCGCAACTTAGGACGAAGTCGAGGTCTGACGGCGATGCCATCGGTGACGATAGTGAAGTCGAAAATTCAACGGCGTCTGCACAGGCCTCTCAACAGACTAGTCCCAACCCCCCCCCCCCCCGATGCGTCAATCGTGATCTTTTCGGCAATGCCATCGGCTATGATATGTGAGCTCCTAGGGGGCAGTGCCCCTCTCAGGAAAACAAGAATCATAAACCTACTTAGGTACTGTATATGTCCCTACTTTCTGCATCTTCTTTCGGATCTTTCACCTTTCCGAGACTTGATCGTGAATCCCTCGAGTCACAGCAATGTTTTCTCTCGAACCCTTCCTCGTGGGAGCCGTGCTGGCATCCATTGCCAGCGCCGCGGCCGCTCCCCAGCCTCCTCCCCCGTTTCCTCCGGCCTTTCCACCGGCCTTTCCTTCGGGGCCTCGTCGGAACCACACCGAGTGCTACACGATCTGGGAGGACGGGTACAGGGACTATGTTCCTACCTACTACGAGACCTACGTTCGAGAGTCGACCTCGATTCTCACCTTGACGTCCGGTACGTACAACCCACCACCCCCTTCTGAACTTCAACGAGAGATAGCTATGGGAGACTGACATCTGGTGAAACAGCACCCGTCGTGACTATAACCGCGACTGGGCAGCCTGGGCTAACTTCCACTGTAACGGCTACGACCTCGACAACGCTTGAAACTGGTAATGGCACTACGACTGTTCCAGCGTCTGCTGGGTTCACACCACTGGCCAGTATCGTCGTCGCAGCCGGCGGTGGTGCATTCCAAGCTGCTGCCGTCGATCCTAAGGTCACCGCTGCGCCGAAGAAGAGCTCGAGGATCAATGGTTTGTCGCGCAAGTTGGATTGCAGATACTACGACAACTGCTATCCCTACGAGATCAACTGCATAGTCCACACCGAGTCGGTTATAACCACCACCGAGATCATTGTGGGCGGGGACCCCGTAACAAGCACTGTCATCGACGCCAGTGGTGTAAGTGAAACGAACCCCTCCCCCCCCCTATAATGCCATCTCATGTGCTCTGCTCCACAAACATGAGAGATCTCAGCTAACTATCTACTATATGTACGCAGACCGCAATCGCAACCGCCACCGTTACCCTGACCAACACGCTCACCGGCTCAGTCGCACCACACGCCACAGCCTACCAGGTCTGCGCGGCCAACAACGTGATCCCCTACTTCAGTCCCACCGCAGCTTGGGCTGACGCCCAGTTCAACGGGAACCTTGGCATTTCAGCTGGCACGGACGGGGTCGACTGCTGTGAGAAGTGTTTCTTGATGGGGGCTGTTTGCCAGGCTTCGGCTTACACCATAACCACGATCGGCGGGAGCTGTGCTTACTTCCTCGACGCGGCTGACAATCCCACATGCGTCGCGACTGCAGTGGCTGGTATTGCAGAGTACGAGGCGGGCACTACTTCCAACACCTACACCTTTAGTAATTCTAATTGTGGGCAGTTGGCGGTCCAGGCGATTACCTAGGAAGTACATACTTTCTAGGTAGGTCGTCCTAGCCCGTCTGTACTATGGAGTCTTGAGGGCTGAAAGTCTGCGTCATCAGAGAGATATGGGCGTTGATCTTTGGGAGCCATGTGAGACGGTGAAGTCAAGAGTTCCTCTGGAAGGGGAAGGGAGTGGGAAGGTTGTATTATCGAATTCGCTCATTGGTATAATAAAGAGTACAATGCATTTATCTACTCAAGTAATGCTATGTCTCATTCTTATTACATCACACGCATAAGCACATGCACATGTACCGAACAGTGAAACGAACTCCCGAGATCCAGCAGAGATACAGACACACTACCCACCATTATTATGTACGGCCGTTACCCTCGTCGTCTACTTCATCTTCGTCGTCAAGGACGGCGCTCTCATCCGCTCCAGCACCATTATGCTCGTGATGCCTAACAAATGCACTCTCGACGTGGATCTCAGGCACCCCTGTCACGACCCTCTCCTTCGGAATCCACCAAAACTGGATGGCTCCGAGCACAGCCACAACGAAACAGCCTCCCCAAGCGGCAGCGCTTCCACCGCCATCATATAAGACACCCACAAGCGGCGAACTCACTGTCCTTGCTCCACAGACCGCACTCATGGCGATACCGTTCACCCTGCCCAGCACTAGCGGTGACGGACACGCATTCTTCAGCAGGATCAACGCACAGGGAGTGAGTATAATCCCAAAGAGGTTCTGCAAGAACAGACTCGCGTAAAGCCCACCCGAAAGCAGCCAGGAGTCAGGCTGATCAGTGCTCCCGACAGGACGAAGGAGTGACAAGAACGGCATGACGACATAGCACAACGGATACAGGATAGTGGGTATCATGACAGAAAGCCATACGCCGGTTCGTTCGACAAAGACCGGGAAGATGACACCTTGGATGAACAGGGCAATAAACCCGTTCACAGCGAGATACACGCCGACATCATGCAGACTGAACCCCATGCCACCAGTCAGATCCAGATGCGGGTGGTGAGCCGTGGTGGAGTTGTACGAAGGTTCATCGAGGAGATAGATGGGTAGAATAGCCCCGAAGGCCATCTGGTGGAAGGCGACGATGACGAGGGATATGATGAGCATTATGACGGCGAAGTTGATTGTTTTCTCCTGTCCTGGCGCTGGTGGAGGGGATGGCGGCGTGCGGTTGTGCTGTATGTCGTGAAGATCCGGCCGCACGCTGATAGAGTGCATCGTTCCAAATGAATTGTGCCTGAGGTCGAAGCGCTGGTCTGTTGTGGTGGGAAGTCCTTCCTCTGCAATGAACGGATCTGCGTGGCGGATTTCCTCCATGATGGACCTGGGCTGGCTGGCGGTCCGGATGAGAGGCGTGTTCTCATCCTCATCCTCGGTTTGGTCCTCGCCCTCAACATGACCATGCAAACGCTTGCTCCCATCCCCAGTCTTGCTGAATCGAGGGTTTGTCTCGTCCAGGAAGAGGGCCCCCTGCACAACAGCGACGACAATCACGGCCATGGCGACCAGGTTTGGCAGCAGATAGGGATAGCGCCCAAATAAACCATCGGCAGGGAAGATATCAGGATAAAACTTGGCCGGCTGGGCGAGAAACCCACCCATGGCACTACCGATGATGGAACCCAGGAACCAGACAAACGGCTGGACGGCATACGCCCTCGGCTCGTGCTCCGGCCTCTTCACCATCTCAGCCACCATCGTCTGCATGACAGACACGTTCCCATTCAAGCTCCCGCCCACGAACCTCGCCAGCAGGGCAACCCAGTACGACTTGGCCAGCCCAAAGAGCAGGCTGCTGATTGCCACGCCGCAGAGTCCAAAGAGAACAACTGGTTTCCTGCCGTAGCGATCGGACACGGCGCCCCAGATCATGGCCGTCATGGCCTCAGCCACTGCGTAGGCGGACACGAGAAGACCTGCGTAGAAGGATGCGTTGACGTCGGTGCCGTTGAGGTCTTGCACCATCACGTAAGTATATGCGAGGATGGAGTTAAAAGCAATCGGTTCTGAGAAGCGACAAATGGCGAGAATGGTGAGTTGGTAGGTGGGGAAGCCATCTTCGTCCCTGGCGACGGCGTCGCCCCGCTTGGTGAGGATCTCGGGTTGTCTGTCATTGTGAGGCATGATACATGTATGGGTGGGTGCAGGTGTCACGGTCTAGTGTGCCACAGTAGCAGCTGCGCAGCTGTGGTAAAAAAATAATTAAGAAAGAAAAGATAAAGGGATTTGGGTCAGAAGAATCTTCAAGGCATGTCGTTGAGAGCGGACCGACCCCATATATAAACCCGGGTGCCGATCACATCAATCAATCACCCCCCCGTGCGTCCGACCAGGCATCGTGCAGTGGAATATCACTAGGGATTGCGGTACTACCTAGTTCAGGTACATTGATATATACCTTGGTATCCATGTACTTTGATTCTGCCGGGAAAATCCCGACAATTGGCCGGAAATCTTGCTTACTTCTTGAGTACATACTTGACTTGACTGCGTATACATACCTCATCTTAATTAAGTACGGATTATTCCTGCCGGGACACCCCCTCCCCACGGAAGGTCATAGAGTGGGGTAGACGGGATATTTCTCATCGGCTAGAGAGACGGGTACTCGAGTAATTAGGCCTGTGCTAATATTACTTAAGTACTGACTGACACAGTAATGTAGAAAATATACTGAGTTTAGTATACACTTGAACAACAGCCGGTGTAAGTGGTGCCAGTTTGCTTTGATTGTTTCCGGGTCACGACATGATGCACCTGGAGCAAGGTATTGGAATACCTAGGTCAAAGGGATACGGGTGAGAGGTTAGAGAAGCCACCCCGGTCCCGAGCAGGCCAGGCCATGATGGTACAACATTGTCGGCGACGTTGAACCGTCCTACAGATTTACGGTGTGCATCCAACAGATCAACCTCGGGTCTGATTGGTTGGTAATATAAATGCTAGGCCTGCATGTCGTCGATACGTCCCGCAATTCCGGGTCCAAGGTGTAACATTGAAAGGGGCTTCGAGTTTGGTTGCAACTTGCTGATCCCAACGGTGTGTTATACGGACGACTGTCTTCCTACATACAGTTCATAATGCAGTTCATAGAAGGAAGGTATCGGTCACTGGCAACAGAGGTTGGCCGGTTGGAGTCCCTGTGCGTCCAAGCTGCTCAGGTGCTCGTACAGTATGGGCTTCACCACCTTGGCACACTCTCTTGTGCTATGCAACTTAGTACCTACCTAGGTAGGTTTGTACATCCGTAGGTTGAGAGCCACAGCAGCCCTGGCGGTGGTTGTTTCGGTCAACTCCCACCCGGTCGGATCAATGATCCTCGTGGAACAAGCTTCACGGGTCAACTCGGTAAACCATGACACCTCCATGGCTCCATGGCTCCATGGTTGATAGCAAATGTATATGAGCCAAACATACCCAGTAAGTAAGTCAGCAGGGAGGTTTTGAGTCTGACCGACCCTCACTCCCCCAGGTTTGCTTCCAAACTCAACGCAACAATAGGAAAAGACATCAGCGCCGCTTTTCCCGAGTTCCTTCGGGGCGGGGCCGCACCGTCACCGGCACCGGCGCTCCAGAAATCCGCTGCCCGCTGCCGGCGGAGTAAGTACTAGGTACCGAGATAGCGATAAGATAACGATAAACCTAATGTACGTACTGTACTGTATGTACTTCCTCAACCTCAACTCGACACCGACCTTCTCCGGGCTCGACGACCAGCTCCAAGTCACCCGTGTTGTTTTCTTCTCTGTGGTCCCCTTGCTACTCACTATCCTCACCCATTGTGCATTTGCCAGGTGACACATCGCAAGATGGAGTATAAGCGACCTGTCCAATCCTCGCCCAAGATGAAGCCGCGGCTCATCATCCACGGCGGCGCAGGGAACATCAAGCCGACCAACTTGACACCGGAGAGATACAAGGCAGTCCGAGAGTCACTGCTGGGAATGGTATTCATCAACCCGTCTACCACCTAGCCACACAGGCGATCAAAGCGAAAGTCTGCCGGTGGAAGGGTAGGCAAGGTTGCTAATCACCGAGTGACTGCCAGATAGCGAGAACCCACACCTACATGTTCGCTCCCAAGCCGTCCTCGTCCGATGCCCTCCCCACCGCCCTCGAAGTAGCAGCCTACGCCGTCACCCTGCTCGAGGACGACCCACTCTTCAACGCCGGCAAGGGCGCTGTATTTACAAGGGATGGTATCCAACAGCTCGAGGCATCCGTCATGGTATCGAGGGGGTATGCGAAGCGGGCGACAGGCGTCCTCGGGCTCCAGCACGTCAGAAACCCTATACTTCTCGCCAAAGCCGTCCTGGAGCATGGCGAGGAGGACCTGTGGGGCAAGAAAGGGCAGGGGCATAAGGACGATGCCGGGGACAATAACACGGACGGCATTCAGACTGAATCTGGTGGTGGTGGCTGTTCCGATCCGATACGAGTCGACGCACCCTCTGCACAGGGCCATACCCTGCTCTTTGGCGCCTCTGCAGAATCCCTCGCCAGGAAGTACGGCCTCGAACTCATGCCCACGCAGTACTTCTTCACCCAGCAGCGGTGGGATGAGCACATCCGGTCACTGGAGCGGGAGAAGGCCGGCTGTCAGACGCAATACCTTGCAAGCTGGTCCGCAGACGACTATCTACCTCAGGGGACGACCGGAGCCGTGGCCCTGGATAGTGAAGGTGTGGTGTGCTGTGCGACGAGTACGGGCGGTTTGACAAACAAATTGACCGGACGAATTGGTGATACGCCTGTTCCAGGAGCCGGGTATTGGGCTGAGGAGTGGGAAGACGGCGTATCTCCTGCCGCTGCGGTTCACCCCTCTTCCTTCTGGGACGGTGCAATGGAAGCAGTACGCCGTCCCGGGTCTGCGTTGGAATTCGCCGGCGCCTTGCGAGGGCTGATGGCAGATTGCCTACCCACACCCTTCGTATACGCCCCTGTTCCCAATCATTTCTACCCTTCCCAGCTGACCACCACCCGCTTATTCGCGACCTCGGGCACCGGCAACGGCGACTCCTTCCTGCGCGTCAACGCCGCGCGGACGGCGGCTGCCATCGCAAGATGGAAAGGGGTGTCTTCCGCTGAAGCCTTGACGGCTGTCACCGGCCCCAACGGAGAACTCCAGAAGTCGGCGGGAGACCGGTGGATGGTGACGGGCGAGGGAGAGGGTGGAATGATCGGGATCGAGAGTGTGGTGGTCAGGGATTCCGAAGGTAGCATCGTCGACTGTCGTTCGGACATCCTCCAAGACCATAACTGCCCTGGCATGTTCCGTGCATGGGTGGATCACAATGATAAAGCGGTGTTCCAAGTTTGGCACGACGCCGCCGAGGTGGAGGGCCATTGCTTTGTTGGTGAAGGTCGTAGGGAGGACGTTCGTGAATGTGAGAAGACAGTCCTGTGAATCTGATCTGTGAGATGTGAGCGTGGGTAGCAAGGAGAAAGCACATATAGAAGACCTAAAATAGATCAACAATAGAGATGAGATGTATGGGGGTCAGATGGCGTCGCGAAGCGGAGGTATTATTGTGTCTGGCCGTGCTGTACCAGTAGGTCCCCCCTTCCAGTCACTGCTCGTTTTCAATACCCGAGCATTGTCAACCAGAAACCCGTCTATACTACATGTATGCTGCAACGCCCCGAAAACCCCCTCCGAGATGTTATGCAGAGATGGTGACCAAATCCGTGTGTCAGTGAAATACAGGAACCACAGAATCCCAGGTGTGGGACCGAGGCTCCGCCGAAGGAGTAGAGAGTTGTCGCTCGTCATGACCGTCGTATGTCGTCTTCTGCCCGTAGGCGTCGCTCGTTCATGCCAAAACCTGTTCGTTCGATGGTGGTGGTTGTGGTACCTGTTGTGTTGAAGTCATACAGTCAGCCTACGCCCATCCATCACATGGCTTGTTCAGATTTCAATTTCCCCTTTCTTTACTCACCTCCAACTTGGTGCTCCCCGCCAACATCTTCTGGAAGGCAATGCCCACGCCCTCAATGACGGCCAGCAAGACGGCACAGCCAATGGCACCGTTCCTCGCAGCCTTGTAACCTCCTCGTATGGCCAGACTGCCACCGGTAAAGAAACCAGCGATGATGGCATTGTATGGGTCCTCCTTCTTCCGGATACCTTTCACGGCGCAGTCGAATGAACTGAACAGGCCACCCCAGACGCCGAAGTTTCCACCAAGGACTGGTGCTCGCATCTTGATAGCCGTAATGGCGCCGATCCGACGCTCACCGTAGGGGCTGTTACGGAAGCCCTTGATGCCGTGCCATATTGTGCCACCGATTGCCTGTTGAAAGGAAGCAACAAAAAGTCGGTCAGTCCGTGTGAATTCGGCGCAACCGGTTACGGAAGACAGGGCAGGGCAGAAAGGAACTGGGAGATACATACACCCATGCAGAAAGCACCGCCAAAGTCGTTCAGGATGACAAAGGGACAGGGATCGCGTGTGTGATCCATTGTGTAGGTAGTAGGAGGGAGTGTTCAAGGAGGTCGAAGAGTTTGAAATCGATGCGGTTCGATTTCGATGAGAGGGGCGCCGCGCCGCGAAAGGTTCGAAATCGGGAGACCAAGCAAGTCAAGCTGGTGGGAGGGAGTGTTTGGGTCCAAGTAGAGGGCAGGGCAGATTAAAGTTGGTGAAGCGAGTGGGATAGAATAGATTGAATGACGTGTGGGTTCTGGTGATGGTGTTTGGTGGGCGCCGTGTTTTGTTCCTGGACTGGGTTTTGGGACGGTTTGGTGACGGCGACGATGACAGTGAAAGTGACCTCAGAGCCGCAAAGAATTTGTTTCGCCGCGCCGCGCCGGGGACGACGACTTGGAACGATAAGCGCAATCGGGGGCCCACTTAGTTAGTAATCGTGGACCTGGGGGTGTGTGTGTATAGCAGAGTGGGGTGTGCGTTTGCACAACAGTTGACCTATGTGCTGGTATGGAGGAGGACATCACATCGACAATACAGCTGGGAAACAGGAAGGGAAACCCAAACTTGAACTGAAACAGTACTCCAAAACCAAACTCTGACGAAAACGGGAAGAAAACACAGCACTCCATCGTCGACCATGGCCTCAAAAGGTAGAATCTCTCTCTCCAGCATCAAGCATCCCCAGGACGGTAGTTGCTTGGCCTCCATAGAGCCGATTCAGAATCAAATAAAGACTTCTGTACCTAGCAAATCATTCTGCTATTAATATGCCCAGGACGCTCTATTCTCGCTCTATCTATTCTAGTTCTATTATCAGCGTATATATATACACAATCACTTTTATCCATTCCCCTAATGCGGTTTTCTCTCTTTTGGTTTGACCATCCATGAATGCTACCCACCCAGACCTCTACCAAAACGCCGTGATTACATATAACAGGAACCAAAAACCATAATGCTCCGACATACTCAGAGCCTCCGGAATACCTCCCCAAAGATACTTCGACTTTTGATCAGGTTGACCATCCTGATCCTCTCGTTCTCCAAGTGCGCTGCATCACTGGCCTGACCACATGGAAGATGCGCAGCAGGGGCACCGAACTGCTTCTCGAGGAAGCGGATGGCCGGGATGGAACCTCCCTCGCGGATGTACAGCGGCTTCCTGCCCTCGACCACCGACTGGGGAGGTTCAGCAGGTTGAGTTTGTTCTTCAGCAGGTTGAGTTTGGGTTTGAGGTTGAGGTTGAGGCTGAGGCTGAGGTTCATGTTCGAAGTCGTTTTGAGGGTCAGCTTGAGGTGACGAGGTTGGAGATGAGTCGGGGTTGAAGCCGTAGTTCGAGGCAGGACCGAAGGTGGAGCTTGAATCACGTAGATTCGCCGTGGGAGCGGGAAGTGTATCCTCGTAGGTAGCTTCCCTCATGTCGGCCCTTCCATTCTCTGTGTCTTGTTTGCTGCCATCCCCGCTCTCAACATCTTCCACTTGATGGCCATTCTCCCCGCTCCTCCTCTTCGGCTGTTGTTCGATCACACCATCTTCAGTCGTGCCGCCATTTAACCCCCAGACCTTGACGATGGCTTCCTCTAACGTCTTGAAGATCTCATTCGTTGGATCCCCGAGCCAGGGCTCAGCCTTGTTGTCGATTTTGATGCTCATCCGATTCCTGCTCTCCAGACCCCCGAACTGCTCATTCAAATACCCCGTTAGGGTTATAATAATATCATCCACCTCCTGTCCGGGCACAAGCCTGAGCGAGATGGTCGCACTGGCATGTCCACTGACCACGCTACCATCCAGACCAGAGACCTTGTACCGGTGGATCGTCAGGTTGGGTTCTCTCCATCGGGCCATGAGACTCAGTTTCAACTGATCGACCGTTCCAGAGTCGGAACTCGGCCGGCTGAGAATCCGCGTGATGTCCTCATACCTTGCTTCCTCGGCGGCGGTGAGCGGGAGGATGGAGTCGTAGAAGTGTGGTATCATGATCTTGTTGGCGGGGCCCTTGAGGGTGGACAGCAGCCTTGTCAAATCCGACAGCGGCTCGTCCACCATGTAACTTCCGTCAACGCCTGAATGCAGATCAGGGTACACGCTGTCAACACACACGGTGGCGTGCAGCACGCCGCGCAGGCCGTATGTCAGACAGGGTGTCTCGTTGTCGAGCCAATAGCTGTTGGCCAGGAGGATGTAGTCGACCCTTCCGATGAGGTCCTTGTTCCTCTGCACTGTCTCCTGGAACCCACGGCTGCCAGACTCCTCCTCGCCGTCGATAAGGAAGATGACGTCCGACTCGAGCTGCTTGGCCTGCAGGAGGTCCGCCACGGCGAACAGCGCCGCCATGATGGGGCCCTTGTTGTCACTCACGCCACGGCCATACCAGTACCCGTTGATACCTTCGACCTGAAACGGGTCCGTCAACCACTTGCTGTCGGTGTTGCGGTCGGCGGGCACGACATCGTAATGGCCGTAGAAAAGAATGCGCTTGCGCGCCTCGGCGGGCTCCAGCTTTCCGCTGAAGACGGCGCAGACGACAGGGTTGTGAGTCTGGTCGTCCATGGACAGCATGTGTACGCGTGCACCCAGCCGCTTGAACAGGTTGCACAGGAAGCTGGCACCCCTGCGGCAGTCCTCGACGAACTCGGGGCGTGAGGAGATGGTCTTGTACGAGACGAACTCGCGGAGGGACGAGAACATCATATCTTCAGACTTCTCGGCCGTCTCCTCGTCGGGCGTGCACTCCTCGTCGATACGCCACACGCTGACGGCGTTGTCGTTGGCACCTGTGATGTAGAGTTTATCACCGTTGTAGGTGGTGCAGGCCGAGGACAAGACCTTGCCGTCGTGGGCTTTCCAGCGGCGAAGGCATTGGTACCTCTGGCTGACCTTTTCCGAAGAGGGAGACAGTTGTTGGTCTTTACTATAGTGAACGGTGCTGTGTTTCTGCATTTTCCCTCCATCAGTCTCAATCCGTATAGTATGATCGAGTTATAAAAAAAATAATAATAATAATAAAGGATCAGGATAGACTCACTGCAGCCGAACCGGTGGTGGCTCCGGACAACAGGTAACCCCACGACAGCTGGAGGGCCATGACGTCGCCGCGATGACCCTTGATGACCCTCAGCTTCTGTTTTGTATCGAGGTCCCACAGTTCGACGATGCCCTTCTTCTTGCCGCTGTACAGGAAAGAGCCGTCGATGGCCAGGGAGAAGACAGACTCGGCGACACCGTCCTCTTCTCCGAGACACATGATCTCTCTCTTCTCCCATGCCTCCCACTCCTCCAGGCCCTCGTATTTCTCGTCCTGCTTGATCTGCCACAGCTTGATGGTGCCGTCACCACCGCCACTGATTAGGATCTCCTCGTTGGGGTCGACAAGCACAGTCGGGCCCTTGGCTATGATCATGCAGTATACGAAACCAAAATGTGCATATTTTCCCACGGAACCGCGATGGATCTCCAAGGTAGTCTCGGGTTTTGGTATGAGGGCCTCCCTCCTGTCCTTCCTCCGAGGGGTACTCGTCCCGCCGACGGCCTTGGAGTCGAAGAAGCGGTCCTGGCGGCGGTTAGGATGGTTTGGGTTCTCGTGTGGGACCCGACGGTCAGGGTCGCCGAGCCTGACCCACTGGATCGACTGATCCTGGGCGCCGAGGTAGACTGTGTCCTGTTGCCTGGAGTAAGCACAGGAGAAGACGTCGCCGACGTGGTCGAGGCTGTAGATCTCGTAGAGGCGGGTGAGGGTGGTGGGGCACCAGACAGAGACGAGGGCGTCACCGGCGCTGGAGATCAGGAGTGATCGGGAGTCGGCCTCGAGGGAATCGGGGGCGGAAGAGGTAGAGTCGGAGTGGGAGGTGGAGGAGGGCGAGTCGGAGAGGAAGAGCCACAGGACATGGCGCTTGTGTGCCTGGATGCGGCGGACGAGTTCGAAGGTGGCGAGAGACCAGACGAGGAGTTCTCCATTGTGTGTGCCGGCGAAGATGTACCTGTCAGAGACAGCGAGGGCGAGGACAGAGCTGTCATGCTTGAGCTCTTGGACCCGCTCGGGGGAGTCTGACTCCTCGTGGGAGAGGGAGAGGCCGTTGGTGATTGTGGAGGTTGTTGTCGTTATTGTTGCTGGTACTGTTTGTGCTTGTGGTGGTGATGTCGAAGCTGCTGCTGAGGGAGCAGTAGCGGTAGCCGAGGGCATCATGATGTCTAGAAAATTGGGTGCAACGAGGGTCAGTTCGGTCACATCACGGTAGAAGTGGGTAGGAGGTAGTAGTAATTGGTGGTAGTGGCAGTGAGCAGTGGTGGTGGTGATGTGCTGGTGTTTGGAGTGTATGGTGTTTCTCCCTAAAGCCTAAAGTAAGGTTCTCCTTTAACCCGCCCGCAGCTCATCAAGCTCCCTCCAAACCGCCGCTTGTTTAGCGGCTGCAGGGACCAACGTGGGCAATGGAACAGGGGGCTCGATTAAGGTTTCTGGGGTTTGGCTCCACTGAAGTTTAGTGCATGAGATGTTCCAAGGTTCAAATGGTCAGGCCCGCCTACCACACACACCACACACCACACACCAGGACAACCTGAAAACCACCTGGGCACCTGGGCACCCACTATGGTTACACCTGGTCCACCTGGACACGCATGCATGTATGGGCAGGTGGACCTGGACACATTGGGCGCCAACACCAACACTAACACCCGACTGTTACACACTCTCTCGTGTTGTTGAAAATGTCATGCGGACTGGGAATGACAGAAAAGGAAACCTCAACTCACCTGAAAATTGCTGATATTTCCACCACTCTTCTCTCTCCTCGATTCTCCTGCACCCTAAACAGGAGCCATCATCACTTTCTCCTCTTCCTCTTCCTCTTTGTCCATGTCCATCTGCTCCTCCATCTCCGGACTCTGATTCCGGTGGCGTGGGAAACGGGACAAAGCCCTGTCTTTGCCGTTGAGTCGGTCCTGACAACATTTCGACCACTTTGATAACTGCGTCCCGGTTGAAAGACTAACAATAAGGCTCGTTGCCACTGATACTGTGTCTTGGGTGGAGTAGACTTGTAGACGGATGCTTACTTCCATGGCCCAAGATGGCCCAAGAGAAAGTTGGCGGCCAACAATCTTTCAAAGCCCGAGGTCGGAGGGTTTCTGGCCAATATATATATATACCTAGGTATATGTATAATCTGTACACTCACATACATCTATCTACTGGCTTAAATGTCAGACATGGGATGTATGTGCAACTGGCCAAGACAACATGGCCAATCACGCCAGCATTATCGGAATGGCATCAATTCGGTCGAGTTGTATCCCCGGCAGCCCCGGATGTCACCAACCAGATACAGTCCACCGTCGTTTGTACCATACGTACACTACTTAACCTAATAAGTAGGGAAGTATGTAACAAGTACTTGAGTATGTATAGACTCATGGATGGGCAAATGAGAGAGTCTCTCTGGGCCTTCTCACCCTCACCGCTACTGGACAAGTATGACTACATCGGCACTGCAAGTTACACAGGTCTGGGCACGTCAATCACCCTGTCTATTCAACAATGAGAGAAAATGGGAGATGCGGGATTAGGCTCAATGGCGTGTCGATATAGGTCTTCCAGCCCACATTGCAGCTGCAGCTCTTCCTCTCCCTGACGATCCTCCCTTCAGGCTAATCGAAAGGCGAACCAAGTGGCTGCTATCGTGGCGTTGCAGGAGGACAATTCTAGGAGCACACTAGGTAGGTAGTAGGATACCTTGCACGCCAGTATCAGAGAATGAACTGGTCCGAGTCTCAGGGATACCGAGTAAGCACAAGGTGGTCATTAATACGCATTGCATTTTTTAACGAGACAGCTAGTAAGGGCATGCCCTTAATACCGACATGTCCCCATAAACCTCAGCGGTAACGCCTCCAGGTTCTCTTCGGCCTTGCCATAGAACCTCCACTGGCTTTTATACTCCCTACTCAAATCCTTCTCCAATATGAGCGCTCTGAGCAACTCAATCGGCATCTCGTTCGCCCTCAGAACACTGTCATGGAATTCCTTCTCGTCCATCAAGCCCTGGCCCAGGACCTCTTCCCGAAGGGCGTAGAGCTGCATTGCGCCGAGGAAGTATCCAGCCTGGTATAATGGGCTGTAGTCACCATTAAGTGACCTCCTCACCTCGCCCTCGGCCGTTGCCCTCTCATGACCGACCATGTCGACTAGCAGGTCGACACATTGCTGTGGTGACAGTTGGCCGAGATGAAACTTGAGACTGAAGAGGATGCGTGCACATCGATGCATTCTCCAGAAGAGCGTGCCTATCCTGTCTTCAGGACACGTGAAGAAGTCTCCCCGGCCCCAAAACACCAATTCCCAGTACATGGCCCAGCCCTCGACATAGAACGGTGTGTCGAACAAGACCCTGTAAGGCTTGTGTCTCTGCCTCATGAACATCTGCAGGTGATGGCCGGGGATCATCTCGTGAAACGCCGTGGCCTTGCTCAGATGAGGGCCGTTCCCTCGCATGCTCATCAACTTGTCCCCGTGCGCCATATCTGCCGTTGGATATGACACGATGATGCTCGGTCCGCCGAGGAAGAATGGATTCACCTTCTGCGCCGCTGGTGACATCATGAACATGCGCCATGTCCTCTCTACCATGGGAGGTACCGTAACAAGGTCATGTTTCTTGACGTATGCGGCGCCCTGGTCAACAAGCGACTTGACGAGATGCGGCTGCTTCCCAGGCTCAACGTAGATATCCTGGACGTGCCGCAAGGCCGCCTTCCAGTCATCCCCGAAACCTAGTTCTGATGCCGCCTTTCTCATTTCTTCCTCACACCAGGCATATTTCTCGTTGGCGATCCCAAGGAGTTCCTCTGGCGTGTAGGGTACCATTTCCGCCTCCAGTTCGACGAGCAGGCCATGGCGGCCAATGGGCTCGCCGATGATTTCGTCAGGCTCGTCAGGGTGCATGCCGGCCAATTCTTTCTCGACCACGGGAATGAAAGCGTCCAAGGCTTTCATAAGGGCCGCGTGCGGTGTTTTGACCCACCAGTCGTACAGCGGCTCGTACCCTGTGAGGAAATCGCTGAACTCGACAAGTACACGGCCAAGTGTGTTGATATTCTTGACGGCGCGGTAAGCTGCTTCCTTGCTGACTCTTAGTCTGCCTGATGCCACAAGTGACGCTGTCTCTTGCACCTTGGCCGTCGCCTCATGTATGACCTCGGCAATACGCTTCGCCTCCAGCCCCTCAAACCGGCAAGCCTGGCGGGCCTCGCATAGCCTCACTAGTTCCCTTACAAAGGGTAGCAGAGGACCGGCGTCCTCGTTTCTCTTACGATCGAGTTCAACCTGTCGAAGGCTCCTGTTCAAGTACCCATGCAGCAGCAGGTAATCGACACGGCCATCCTGGTCGTAGGTCTCAAAGGGAGCTTCCTGGAGGGACTCGAGCTCCTCAGAGTAGAATTGCAGGAGGGCATGATACCGATTTGGTGAGAATTCGACGGAATAGAACTCCTTGAGAGCTTCCTCGTCGGCCGTTATGCGAATGATGCGATCTTGCATGTTTTCCGTCCCCATGTTGACCCTGTTGTGCTTCTTGGCTGTGGCAGCCACAAGATGGGCCTGCCAGGTAGCACATGGGGAGTCAGGAGGAGTCAATTGCTCGTCATCTGAGATCGAGACGTCTTCCCAGTCAGGCTCGGTTATGGTTTTCTGATTTGTGCCACGTTTATCAGCTGTGCAGGTCGCAAATGTTGATGTGGTCTGCCGTGACGAGTCACCACGATTTGTGAGATCACTCAGTCCAGAACTTCCACCTACCTGAGGCGTACAAGACATCCTGCGTTGTTGGAAATTGTACTGAAGGGGATTAACAACGAGAGGTTGAGAGATGAAACCCATGAAAACAAGATGACAGGACCCGACTGGGGATGAGTGTGAGGCTTATCAGTAACACTCATCAACAAGCTCTTCCCTTCGGCAATTGCTGTGGCGGGCGTTGTGGGGACCTCGGCAACCTTGGAATCGCTCTACATCTACACTTGATGCTGAATCGAACCAACCTTCCACGGTGCTAACTGGCGATTCTATAATGTGCCTTGTTTCATTGACTACTAATGATTAAATAGTACAAAAGGAAAGACTGAGCAAAAGGAGTGAGAGGAAGAAGGAAGAGACTTTTGGAGGTGCGTTTGGACTGTGATCGAGCCCAGCTGATTTATGTTTGGTGAGATCCCTTGCGACATCCCCTGGAGCCATATGGATCACGCTGCCAACGCTGAATATTGCATGTGGCAAAGAATGACTTATGGATAAGGGGATGAAGTGACAATATTGTCCATTCGGTGCCAACAGACATTTGGAATACTAGAAGCCGAAAAGCGACAATATAGAACAGCACTCTTTTTGATATTCTCGATCAGCAGGCCGCACTCAGTGTTAGTACAACAAACCTCCTTCATGACACGGACGTTGATGGAGAGACAACAGAGTCAGTAGGGATTGATGAGATGTTGAAGTCTACCTAGGTAGGTATTGAATACCTCCGGATACCGTTTCGAATCATATCGAAAAATGCTTCTGATGCCTGGGGGGCCCCCGAGAGGTGCTCTACAGTAATCATAGCTGGGCTCCGTTGGTAGCCGAGATGGTCGGGGACTCACTCACAGCGGCTTCGCAGCGGCAGCAATGTTCAGGTTTCACTTCATATGTAAGTATTTATTCATCCATCCATTCAGCAGGATTGTATTGTGGTCTTTTTCTCGTCCGATATTTACATCAGGACACCTAGATTGCCCCATAAAAACATCCAAGTCAACAAACATTGTGGAGTAGTGACATCTCGGTAAGAATCCCTCTTCCAGCTCGCCGGTCGAGTCACTTGCCGCATCCTTTGTTGCGTAGGATTGGGTCCGAATCCAGCAGCTTACGTGACCGGATATCATTCATATTTATATTAAGCTCGAGCAGGTCTTGAGCTTCTCAGCGCTGCTTCTCATCAGCACCGCTTCTTATAATCACAGGCACACAGGTGCACAGAGACCACAGAGACCACAGACATCTAAAGATTCTCAACATGTCGTGTCCAGACTGCTTCTCCGGCCACCAGCATCATGGCACACCAAAGGGAAACATGATCAAGCTCCATGGTCTCGAAACATACGTTACCGAGCCACCACAGGGCAGAGCTGCAAAGGGCATCATCGTCATCATTCCCGATGCTTTGGGTATCGACTTCGTCAACAACAAGCTCCTTGCCGATACTTATGCCGCCAAGGGTGACTATACGGTATATTTGCCGGATTTCATGCTCGGTATGTTAATTATCCGCGCCAATCTTGCGTCTACCACAACAGCACACTGACACCCGAGTTCAGGCCATTCCTGCCCGTCCTGGATCCTCGACTCCACGAAAGCCCTCATGGGTCCAAGTAATTACATCTCCAAGTCCTACCACTTCCTCTGGGCTATGTACGCCTTCATCCCGTGGATGATCCGCAACCGACCGGGGAAGTCCTTCCCCGTCGTCAAGGCCTTCTTCGCGGCCCTCCGTAAGGAAGTCGGACCATCCACGCCTATCGGCGCGGCCGGATTCTGCTGGGGCGGCAAACACATCGTCCTCCTTGCCAACCCAGAGCACAAGGTCGAGGGCAAGCCCATGTACGACGCCGGTTTTACCGGGCACCCGAGTTTCCTGAAGGTGCCCAATGAAATTCAGAAGATCGCTATTCCCATCTCGTTTGCCGTTGGAGAGAGGGACACTCAACTTTCCGTGCCGATGGATACGGATGTGATTAGCAGAATCATGGAAGAAAAGGAGGAGAGTAAACGGGGAGAGGTTAGGGTGTATCAGGGTTGTGGACATGGCTTTTGCGTTCGGGCTGATCCAACGGCTGATGATGGTTCTGTGGCGGCCAAAGCTACGGAGGCAGAGGATCAGGCTATTGCGTGGTTCAATGCTAAGTTGCCCAAACATTCCGCATAGCAGCCAACGGATGAAGATAGACTCTGAGGGAAAGTGTAGAGCCCCTGAATGATAGGCCCTGGTGGCCTGCCACATCACAAAATACTTGAGCATATGGTTGATCCATATGTTTCTGTTCCGTCAATTGATCGAACCATATATGTCACCAACTACCATGACTTATATCGATCATATTCCATTCTATTACAGCTTACGCCAGCCTGAAGGACCTCGTGGTGTCTGAGAATCAGCGACCCACGCCTTCCTATATTAACTTCACCTGGGCAACGCTCACATCTAATACATGTATCACTTCCAAGCCAATACCTCACTCTGCAAAACACCATACCAGGCGTCTTCACTGTCCGCCCACTTGTCCAATAAGGCCTTTGTCTCATCACACTCCTCCTCTGTAAAACCAAATCTCAACCAACTCTCTCTAAACGGGTCCCCCTTCTTGAATCTCCCACCCATAGCATCTGCCCACCACTTCACTTTCTCTCTGCCCGCACCAACCGTCGTGCCCCCGCCAACACATACCTTCCCAGTGATCATATCGTTCTCGAGGTCCCATCCTGCAGCGCGAATGTATTCCTGCATGTGCATACCACAAGGCTCGCCCGTCCCAACAACAGCAAAGAGCCGGTCTGTAAATTTACGCTGGATCGCCTCACGGAAGGGGTGATACGTGATCGATGCCGCGTCGCGAGCAGCGAGGAACCCACCGGGTTTCAGCACTCGGCGGATTTCCTTCAGAGCGTTGACGGGAGCTTCCGGTGCCGGCGCAAGGTGTATCAGCGTCTGAGACGTAAACACCACGTCGAAGCTCCCATCCGGAAATGGCAGTCCCTCCAGCACGTTTCCCTGCTGAAATTTCATCACATCCTCCGCCAATCCCTTCTCCTTCGCAAGTTGAGTGGCAGAGGAAACGACTGCCTCGCCGGGGTCGACTCCGATCACGCAGCCACCTTCTGCTTGGTTGGCGAGGCTGCGAGGGTAGTTGGTCAGCCTCTGTATCCTCTGTCCCAGGCTTTGAGAAGGTGTGGATCAAACTTGACTCACAGAGCGAAGCCAATAGTGATGGTGCCCGGGCCAGAACCGACATCCAGAACCCTGTGGTGCGGCTTGAGGTGTGGAATGACAAAGGCAGCATCGGTGTGGATTGTGCGAGAGGCGTGGGAGGATGTTGTTGTCTTGGAGTATCCGAACGTGTAGCCACTTCCTGGTTTGGTATTCGGTGGTGTTGTACTCATTTTGGGTAGTTGTGTGTATGGCTGATTGAACTACCAATGCTGCGACGTTCTCAGGTGTTAGGATCAGATTGGTTCTCGTATTGATCGGTGGCTCCCTTGGTGGAGTTTGAAAAGGAACGATGGTCTTCAGGATTATGGTGTTCGTACACGAGTGATGCTGACTTTTTTATATTGAATTCCCCAGGCTCTCCAGAGTTTCCCCGCCGGAAGAAGGCGTCCGGGACTCCGTCGCAGTTCCGCTGCGGCTCGGAATGGGAGTCCGGAGCTCCCGGCCGCCGTGCGGGCAAACGATGTTCTTGACCAAGTACAGGTCTGACTGGACCGCCGTGTTACAGGGGCCAGGAACTAGTGCATCAATGGTCTCTTGGAAAAGATGTTGTTGATACCGTGTCACGGCCTGTTATGGATGTCCGCCACAGTGATGTGTTTTAGTTTTGAATTCAAGGCACTGCAGTAGCCTGGCCACAAACCTCCGAACTATCATCAAGGAAGATGAGGGTGCTCAAGTGAATGGTCGGGATGAGAGAGGTGAGGAACGCCCCTTAGCGTTTTGTTCGATTCAACTCGTGTCCTTTGCAGACCGAGTCTTAAAGGAGGCGGCCTCCCAGCTGGCTCACAGTCGTGAGAATAGGGTCTCCTGCCCAAGCAACATTGGGATCACCCCTCCGGAACAAATCCAATCAAGCTGTGGATTTCCCCATCCTCCATCTGCCACCAGAGTATTAACAATTACATATACAATCTACTCTATCTTCCCGCCAAACTGGGCGTCAACGTGACGGTCAGAGCTTAAACTTTTCCATCTTCCGCAGCTTCTTCCCGAATTTGTAAAAGACAATCGGCAGAGGGATCATAAGGACACAAATAAAGCCCAGGAGTGAATTGCCCCATCCCAGACCGAGAGTGTCGTACATGGGTGATCCAGCAAGGGGCAAGAGCGCACCCACCAGACTTCGCAGTTCGGTGTTTGCTGCTATGGCCGAGGCGGCGTACATCGGATAGCAGTCGACAAGATATCTGCACACAGGGTCAGCCTAAGAACAATACGTCGCCAATAGTGACGAGAGAATATGGCCTATACGTAGACAACTTACGTTGTGATGGGCAAGAACAGACCCATTATGCCCGTGCCGAAGGGAATGAGGCTCACTATACTACTCATCCAATGCACTTTATACTCGGCGGACCATCCGTACCAGAAGAAGGTAACTGGTAACAGCCAAGAGAAAAAAATGGACACGGCAAGTCTCATCTCGGGCTCGAACTCGCCGTTGTTCGCCTTCGCCTGCTTGATGACAGATTTGTCGCTGTATAGTGTGATGATTATCCACCCCAGCGTCGTCCCACTTCCCAGGCCCAGGTAGACCAAACCAGTCAGGCCGATGTTGAACCCGTATGTCTCCTCGAACACGGTCGGGATGGTGGTGAAGAGTAGGTACAGGGTGCCGTAAGTGAATGAGATGTATAAGGATAGAAGCAACACAATAGGCGAGAGGAGGAGCATTTTGAGCGGACGGACGAGACCATTGAGAAGGATGCGACTTTGCGAGGGCTTTGTGCCCTGGACGTTGTCATAGCAGCTGCGCAGATCGTCCCGGCCAAGCTCCTTCTTGAGCTTGGCTACTTTCTTGTTGATGAGGACGCGATGGTTGGTTTCTTGGTTGAGAATCTCGATCAAAACTGAGATGAGCACAGCGACAATGAGTACGATCCAGAAGTCCCAGCGCCATCCTATCGTTTCTGCGATGAAGCCGCCGATGAGAGGACCGATGGTAGGACCTGCACAAGGATAGCATGTCAGTGATCAGGACCACCCATCCAACTTTTCGTGCTTCTATATGGTGTTCTGTGGTCCCAAGATGATACGGTGGAATGGAACTGACCGAACAATGGACCAACCGTCCACATTCCCATCGCAAACCCCCTTTGCTCCGGCCGACACACATCACCAATGACAGCGCCACCAAGCGTCAAACACCCGGCACCACCCACACCACTGAAGAATCGGAATACAATGAGGGAAGATATATTTGGCGCGAGGGCACAGCCTATCTGCCATAAGCAGAAGAAGATATTCGCAGCGGTCAAGATAGGCCGTCTTCCGTAGATTTCGCTCAGGGGGGCGAGAAACATCGGGCCCACAACGTAGCCCAGCAGGTATATGCTGACCGTCATAGATCCCACTATCTCGCTCGTCTCGCCAAACTCGGCCATGAGACTTGATATCCCGGGGGACAGGATGGAAGATGCGAAGGGCGTGACGAGGGTTATCGCGGACAAGAGAGCGACGAGGAGCCATTTGCGAGACTCTGGGAAGTTCAGCGGCATGTTTGCGTCGTCTTGTGAATCCCATCCTACTATCCCCTCCTGCAGGTTCATCTCGGGTAACAATTCGCGGCGGATGCCCCCGCCACCCTTATTGCTTTGGAGCCGCCCTGAGACGGCTGAAAGCACGCGGGAAACCTTGGACTTGACGCTGCCGCGGGACTCGATCCTCCGCAGACTTTCGACATCGTGGACCTGTGATATGAAAAGATAACATAATAATCAGCGGCGAAGTCCATACATCTGGCAAATCTCACGCTACGAGGCCCATGGACGCGCCGAGGTGATCCTACTCTACTTAGTTGGCGGTCGAGCTCGTGGCCGGAGACTGCATCCTCTATCTCCTCATGCTCGAGATCGGGCTCGCCATGCTCAACCGAGTCGCTGCTGTACGCTGATGCATCGTCGTTGTCAGCCACTGATTTCCGTCTTAGCCTTGCGGTTGTCCCTTTGTCTTTTGCCTCGTCTGTAAGGCCTGCGTCTTGCTGCTCGTCCTTGGTGTTTTGGCGCCGCTTCTCGTCGATGTCGGTGCTGGATCCGGTGGGGGACCAAGACATGTCAGCCGCCCCTGCAGTCACTTCCGGCTTGGCACTGGCGGCCTCCAGGTCCTTGTCCTTTTCCTCCATGTTTTCATTGAACCAAAGGTCTGCAGAGAGGAGGATTTCAATGAGATTTGGGAGGCTGGAGGGACGTCGAAAGACCAGAGAGTTAGGGCGAAACCCTTAGATACGGGGAGAAAATGACGGTAAAGACGGCAAACAACTGGATGGCAACGACAGAAGTGTTATTATAAATCAAAACTTCGCAACACCTGTCCAACATTTGAAAGGAGTCGAATCCTGCACGCCGTGGCAGCCACGAGCAATCATGGAGGGGAAGGGGACGCGCAGATGCAGTAAGATTGCAGATGCATATGCCCAGGCAGTCAGCCTTCACAGTCCCTCCATGCAGGTCGGCTGGATTGGGTCCCCCAGCGCAGATCCGCTCCGATAATCCCGGTCTTGAAGCACCGTTGGTAAGCTGCCGCTTTCCGTCTCGCTGAAGCGCCGAAGAGCGAGAGGGGCTGAGGAGCTGAGGGGGTTGGACTGGATTCGTTAATCCCTGCGGATGAAGGGGGTGTAGCAAAAGTAATTCCGGAGTACTGCATAAATAGTAAGAACAGGTACAGTATGGCGACCTTTCTAAAGACAGTCCGTCAGCTTGTATTGGCACAAAGCATTGATGTTTAATGAGACACGGAATAAATTCAGGTCGCAAGTGTGTGTCGAACCCGAGAGAAACCCAAGGACATCATCCAGCCCCCGAAAATAACCCACCACAGCATGCAATTACACGGGTAACCAAGACGAGAGCTGCAGCCTGCGCTGCGACACAGGAGGCTTGATTAATTTAGAGCATGTTACATCTCGGGTTCTCTAGTATACCCTAGTTTGTAATACGGCTTATCCGAGTTTGGTCTCAGGTGCTGTCTGGGGGACCAGGGGCCTGAGTTGGAGGGGGGGGGGTTATTAAATCTGTATAAGCGTGAGCTGTTTCCCTCTCATGTCACTACTTCATTTTCTGACCTCCTCCTGCAAAAACTTATTATCCTTCTACCACGCGTCCCCGGTCAGGACAATGGGAGACTACCAAATTAAGTCACACGGGAGTTCAAACACATACTATAATACTTGGGCTGGGATTACAGATTCGCCCAGCGCCGACAAGTATAACTCAGTGTCACCTGAATGGCTCTATTCAGTGTCAGATCGAAATTTCCGTCTGCAGTCGTTTCGATTGCTCTTTAGTCAGTCTACTGTGTACTGAGTAGTGCTCATGCTCTGTGCCCATGTGTGGGTCGGCCCTCGCAGCCATCGCCGTGCAGTATTATATGCCTGGCCTCCCATTATCTTACATGGACACTCAGCAGGAATTAACATTTCAGTCCAGTAAGGTATGAGTTTCTACGTATTTAAAAAGTTTATATGTAAAACCTCCTATGAACTTTGTAATATACTGAGAGTACGCAGTATTATGGGTTCCAAGGTTCCAGTCGCGATGACGCTCACTGACGTAAGTTTAGGATAATTTACATGCACACACGGTATGTACGTACATGCATCTAAGTACTTACTAAGTAAATTGATTGCTCAACATCAACCTCACCAACTTCTATCAATATCCTTCTCATATCTGTATCGTCTTGCCGTTGAGCCGTTTCCATGGGAAGATCCAAGTCCCTCAACAAGATTGTATTTGGTTGATAGTCTTTGATTCTACAACGCCCCCCCCCCCAAAGGTCGCGATCACTGACGTAGGCGAGGACCTGGACGGACTCGGACATCGGACATCGGACTTCGGACATCATCATGGACTCGACGACCAAGCAAGATGTCGCGGGCGAAGATCTCACCACCAAGAGCAAGGTTCTCGAGACCGGTGCTTGCTTGACCCAGGTAAGGAGTATTGAGTCGGACAGTGCACAGTCACGATATGACAGATGACGGGATACATGTAACGACTGACCCATGATCAACTTTGGAAATGACAGGACTTTGCGCCAGTCAAGAGCATCTGCGCCCACCTTAACGCCTTCCACGTTTACGCCGATGACCCCAAGCGCTTTGTCGAGGCGAACCACTACTGCAGCCATCTGACAGAAGGTCCATCTCACCCAGCCACCAGACAACCAACCTCACCAGTGCTGACCACGTTCTTTTCTCAGATGTTCGCCAGTGCATTCTGTACGACAGCCCAAATCCAGGCGCCCGCCTCATCGGAATTGAGTACATGATCTCACCCAAACTCTACGGGACCCTTGACACCGAGGAGCGCAAACTCTGGCACAGCCACGTCTTCGAGGTCAAGTCGGGCATGCTCATCATGCCACAGCCCTCACCACTCGTTCCGCAGGCCGCCTGGGAGAAGGCCGAGACGGCCGAGATGGAGGATGTCATCGAGCTATATGGCAAGGTCTATCATCTGTGGCAGGTCGACAAGGGCCACAAGATCCCGCTGGGCGAGCCCAAGTTGATGACGAGTTTCACCAAGGCCGAGCAGATGCCGGACTTTGAGAAGGCGGTGGGAGACCGAGATGCGCGGTTCGGTGGTGCAGACTGGCGACGGAAGAAGGAGATCCGGGAGCACATCGATGAGCCTGACATTCATCCTGATGCTGATGCCACTTGGAAGTGAGGACAGTATTGTTTTAAATGCCAGCCAGGGCTGTCTGTCCAACTCATATTTAATGTGACAGCGAGCGGCCTAAAGTCCGTTTGCAAGGGACTCACGCTTTCTATGCGGAAGCCGTTGAAATATATCTTGATGATAAGTGAATCATCTGTGAGTGTTGCTACTATACTTCTAAGTTTGCGAGAACAGCTGGTTCTTCCAATAAATTGCACGTACAATACTGAACTCCTTCCGATGCAAAGATATCAGCAGCACTCAGACGAGGCTCACATCCTTCCCGGCCTTCCCATATTTCTCCATGTCCTTTCTCCAGGAAACCTGAACCTCTTCCAACAGCCCTTTCTTCGTGATCACCTCCAAGGCTGTTCCAGCCAATGCCTTTCCAACCCTCAGACATCTTTCGAACGCATCTCTCGTCCCCGCCGCCACCGCAAAGTCAGGATTATGAGGGCCCTGTTCCTCCGGACCAGGCAAGATCGAAAACCCAGCGTGCAGGCTCGGCATCTCATAGCTGACATCTCCCTGGTCCGTACTGGCCCTCGTCACGCCCCTTGCCTCGTCCACGTCCTGGTCTATGGGGATCCTGGATGTGGGCGGTTCATAAGGGTCTTCCTTCTCGGGTATGAACGAGTTGAAGTACCGAGTGTAGCTCCGTGCCAGTGACCGGTTGGGGACGTGATCAGCATACTCCTGCAACGGTGTCATTTTCAGTCTCGCGTCGGTTGCTTTGGCTCCGGCTTCGAAGCAAGCGTCAACCTTGGCCCTCAACTCTCCCAGCCTGGCCTTCGTATCAGCACGCACAACAAACACCCCCGCGGCATGAGCGTGGATGATGTTTGGCGCGGCTCCTCCATCAGTGATATGTCCCTGGATGATATCCCCCGGCATAGTCTGCTGCCTCAACACGCTCAGCGCATTGTAAGCCGTCACCAGCGCATCCAAAGCGTTGATTCCAAGCCACGGGCTAGCAGCAGCATGGGCCTCACGCCCGAAATACTCGACTTGAAACCGCGTGTAAGCCGTCGTCCTCATGACTGCGCAGTCGTACGTAAGACCGGGGTGAGACATGAGGTTTACGTCAACTTTGTGGTCCTTGTACGCTCCTCTCTGGATGAGTTTGATCTTGCCGCCGCCTCCTTCTTCGGCTGGTGTGCCGAAAAGAATGGCTTTGCCCGGGAGAGAGTACCGTTTCATCATCTCGGCAGTGGCGAGGCCTGCCGAGACTGAGGCGCTGGCTATGAGATTGTGCCCACAGGCGTGGCCTATGCCTACCAGGGCGTCTGGTTTTGGACTTGTCAGCTGGGAATCTTTCCAATTGTCGTCAGTGGATAGTTATGAGGCTTACCCATCTCGACATTGAAAGATACCACCGGCCCCTCCCGCCCGCTATCATACACGGCTATCCATGCCGTCTCGATCTGGTACGCTGACTCGGTTACTTTCCATCCCTCTTGGGACCGCATGAACTTGACGAGGGCCTCATGGGCAATATACTCCTCGTAGTTCAGTTCCGGGTTGTCGTGGATCGTCTTGTTCACGGGCCATAGAGAGTCGGCGATACTGTTGATGTAGGAGCTGATTACGCTGGCATATGCTGGCCCTGGGTCAGCCCTGAGGCTGTCATCATCGAGGGAGATGATCACGTAGTCGTCATCTTGGTATTGGTCTTGGACCAGGTTACTTAGTTCCCTCATACTTGCCCGATGTTGGATGTTTTAATGTTATGATAGAAAGACGGCATATGGTCGTGGTATAAAACCGACGTTGGGCATTGTGGAACTGCACGCTTCAGCAGACCCATGGCTACAAGTACAGCTTGAGCAAGTAGCGGGGCCGGAGCTCTAGAGCCCAGCGTGGACCAAATAGATCCAGCCACAAGTTATTATGTACTACTGAGGTAGTACTAGAATTAGGTCTAGAATCAGGTATCATTATACCGGCAAATGAGGGGCTTAGCTCGATATGTCAGGGTTGAGTACGGTCCAAAGATCCACCAGATCAAGACTGCTGTCCCGTGATTGTCCCAGCTGAGCATGAACGAAATTGTTAACTCGATTAATGGGTACATACCAAAAGACCACGCTTCTCTTATCGCCCCGGCTGGGGAGTCAGTCTAATCGCAGAATACACATGCAGTATGCCGAAAAGGCGGACGACATCCGGGTGGTGGAGGAGGCGGAGAACCGGGGGTGGACCGGCACCTTATCGGGTCTCACAAGACAACGTTGCTTGTTGTTTTCTATACTCCAGAGCATGTATGATAGATGAGAGTAGCCCATTAAAGTGACCTCGTGGGCTGCTGCGATCACGTTCAGACCCATCGCCGATTGTTCGCTGATGTGAAGTTCACAAGTTCACAAGCAGCACCACCCGAAGAGCCATGGACATCTCTAACCACCACGCAGCCGGCGCTCAGGTCGATGACCCTGAGAAAAGCCATGGTCGAAATGACGCCGATACCATCAACAGCGTCGGAGCACCTACTGGTCACCACGATATCGACCTCAACAAACTCAATATCAAAGATGAGACAGGCCATCTTGCCACTCGCGCCCTGGCAAGCGGCCCTGCCGGTCCTGAAGTATCAAAGCGAATACTCAGAAAGGTAGACATGTACATCTTGCCCTTCCTCTGCGTGACCTACGCGCTGCAGTTCATCGACAAGACATCTCTGGCCTACTCATCCGTCTACGGGCTCATCGATGACAACCACCTTGTTGGGCAGCAGTACTCATGGACATCCTCGATCTTTTACTTTGGCTACCTAATTGCTGAGTACCCCGGTGTGGCCATTCTGCAGCGGTTTCCAGTGGCAAAGTTTCTTGGATTGAACATCATCCTCTGGGGTGCCATCCTAATGACGACCGCGGCATGCAGCTCGTTTGGTGGTATTGCCACTGTAAGATTCCTTCTCGGTATCACAGAGGCAACCATCTCGCCTGGATTTGTTGCCGTCACTGGTATGTGGTGGACGCGAGGGGAACAGGCTGGCCGGTCAGCGTTATGGATCTCCTTCCTCGGCGTTGGCAGCTTCGTGGGCGTACTGATTGCATATGGTATCGGGCATATCACTACCGGAAGCCTATCGGCGTGGAAGTACATCTTCCTCATCCTGGGTGCTGTCACGTTCTTGTGGGGTTTAGTCTTCTTTCTGTTCGTGCCCGATAGTCCGGCCAACGTCAAGTGGCTGAGCGAGGAGGAGAAAGTGGTTGCTGTGCAGAGGATCGTGGAGAACAAGACAGGAACCAAGGCCCGGCACTTTGATCGGAGTCAGATTATGGAGGCGATCACGGATCCGGCAGTTATCATCCTGGGCTTGATCTCTTTTGTCAATGCCATTGCTTCTGGAGGCCTTGCGTTTGGCTCTCTGATCATTCAGGGTTTCGGGTTCTCTGCTATCAACACCACACTTATGAACTTGCCATTGTCGACCATTCAGATTGTTGCCCAGTTCGGTTGTGGGTGGCTGGCCAGGAAGATCCCAAACTTGAGGCTCCATATTGCGAGTTTCGCCATGATCCCTCCCATCATTGGAACGTGCCTCGTCAATCAACTACCCTCTGGAGATAAATGGGGCAGACTCGTCGGCGTCTGGCTGCTTGGTAGCTATCCCGTTGGCTTCATGGCCATCCTCGGGCTTCTCTCCACCAACATCGCAGGCAGCACCAAGCGATCCATCGCATCTGGATGGGTCTTCGTCTGCTACTGTGTGGGCCAAATCGCTGGTCCGCAGTTCTTCAAGAGCAGCGAGGCTCCGGCGTATCATAGCGGCATCGTGGCGATGCTGTGTGGGTTCATCCTGAACCTGGTGCTGAATCAGATCCTCAGGTTCATTTATGGTCTGGAGAACGAAAGACGTGACAAACAGCTGGAGGGAAAGTCGGAGGAGGATATTGCGGCGATGACGAGGGAGAGTGAGGTTCAGGGTTTCGAGGATGTTACCGACAAGAGAAACGTGAGTCTTCCCGGGTAGTGTCCCTTTCATACCTGGGATGGATCAAGGTCTAATTCACTAACAAGTTTCACATAGATTATGTTTCGCTACGTCCTCTAAAGACCGAACAATCGATTTCGGTATCAGATCCCCGGTATTAGCATTCATTCATTGATGGGAAATTATTGCAGCGAGTTTGATACACATCCAATTTGGGTACCATTTTACGAATTTCAATATCAAACCGATATTAGTTTACCGCTACTTCCACGATCCCAAGTCATCATTCGCGTTTGACAATCAAAATAACTGCTCTATGCTCGCTGTCTTGTTCCCTTCTTGTCTTACCCTTCCAATATTCAAAGTAGACGACACTATTCGCTACTTCTATATATGACCTCTAAAATAGGAATTTTGAGGGGCTCACCTCCGGGCCGTATATCTATATAACGCCGTCAGTGAATGGAGTATGGGCTTGTCCATATTGTCTCCTCTTACATACTAATCCTTCGGATGCCCTCCACAAAGCCCGTAGCATAATTTCTGTCGGGGGACTTGATTCGTCCCGAGTGGTCATCACATACCGTTATACTTGGACGGTGATGGATGTGCCTCACTATTCACGGGACGCGCTTCGGTGGAGGGAAGTAATCCGAAATGACCGCATCCAGCGAGAATGTGTTCTTTTGTTTCCCCATAGAACGCAAAGTGCAGAGCGCCACTTGCCACTGTGATCAACTTGTCTCTGCAGAATCCTTCCAGAGTCATCACATTCAGCTCACATTCAGCTTGCTCAGTTCACCACATTCAGCTTGCCCAGTTCACCACATTCAGCTTACGATCTTTTTCCAAATACATCTCACTACTGCCCAGAGATCTCATCATCATACATAAATAACTGTACTTGAATATGCAGCTCCGGAACTGGCCGCAGAATCTCGTTGGTTTGAAACAAACCACTTTCTAAATCACCTCGTGGCTTTTTTGGGCTGCCCACATCACATTCGAGATTAGCTTCGAAGCAAGGTTAGGTGCCACATGGTCAGGGTGTTGCTTCCGGGGGAAGTGGCGCACATGGAAGTTGGGTGCCCACATGACCTGCTTTCTATAGAGACGTTCCGTGGCGATCGGGTCATCGTCGTCACTGGTCGGGACCTCGGATCTACTCGTAGTTATCCAATGGTGGCCTTTCAGCCCAAAGGAGCATTGTCGACTTTAGTACACAGCCCAGCCTGCAACCGCCGGTCTGTCACACCAAGATCGTACTCGCTTAAGCAATATTGAAGCTTGTATGCGCCGTTAACTACTATATTCTGCAACCTGGAGACTTTCCACGCGATATCCACGAAAGAACAACGTGGAAAACGTGGTCTGATGCAATCACCTCACCTGCCAAGTTGTGTCTTATTGTCTTGTCCTGTTCAAGAAGGCCTGCTTCATGACTGATATGCATACGTTCACGAAGGGCAGGACGGAAGACAAGAAAGACTGAATGACCCGCAGCATGCAACTTCGCCGATCAGATGCGTTTGAAGAAACAGTCTGCTCATCTAGCAAGTACCGTTGCCAGCTCAAGTCGACTACACACATACGTACATACATAAATACATATATATGTGGAATTAAAGACGCGTCATGTACTGAAGGCCTCAATACTGGGATAGACTAATAGGCGCGAGGCTATCTGAATTGGTTACCTGCTCAAGAATCCAACGACGACGGTGATATCAGTAATCACTCGATATCTGCAGACATCGCATCCCAGAAGTCTTACGTCGGACTCCACTGATGCAACTGAAACTTGAAGCGAGAATACGTGTATGGACAGGCTCCAATACCTGCTGCTTCTTCAGGTCAGACAAGGCTTGATGGACACCCCACCACGACCACCACACACACACACACACGCACATGTGCAGTTCCAGAAAGGGAGGGAGTTGTTGACTCACTCCAAAACGTGTTGATGCGGCGACATTCCAATCCGTATTGCCAACCTCCCAACGTCTGTCTAGTCCCGAAGCAGCAGGAGGACATCAGTTTTGCCCATAATCCATGGACATACTTCGTTACTGTACTTATAGCTCTTATTTCCGATGAGGCATGCAATTATGGGGCAAGAACTGAAAGATCGCACGTCGGCGGGAAGAAATACTCACAGACCGAGATCGGCAATGTGTAAAAGGGCTGTCCCGGGATCAGAGTTTCCCCTGCGAGTGGCACATGCCAAAATGTTTGCTTGCAGTCGCTTCTGCAAGCCCAGGCCAGGGATATAGATAGATAAACTACTCGTACTCCGTCCTGTGGTAAATTATTGATATCGGACCTTGTTGTACAAGTATTATCATGTCCACACCCCACCACCCGAGGTTCTACAATACAGTAGCCCACTTGGGTGCATATAATAAGTACAGTAATTACCCATACATATGTAATTTTGCATGGTACAAATCTCACCCCGAACGCACGGCGAGATCAAGGAACAGCCCACAGGCATGTATAATGTCTCCAGATATATCCCCGTCCCTCAAGGTTTAGCAAGATCTTATCGCCAAATCTGCCCTTCGGGAATCGGTTCAAAGGGCCACGGTGATCTAAATCGCAACGATATCAACCCACAATCCGCGTTGAACTGTCCTTGATTCCTGGTCGACTCTTTTGAAATATTGTGAGCCCATGAGTCTCAAGTGAGGGGAGGGGGGAAGACAACATGGAGACATCAAGGGCATGTCGGCGCCAAATTTGCCAGAGAAAAGCCCGTTGCCACCACAATGCCGCTTAACGGTGGACAGATGCCAGCCATCTTCGGCATTTGGAAACTTAGTCTAGCCCACAAGGAAGATTGACCTTCAAAAGGCTCCACATCCCACGCTCGATGACATATGGGACGGAGGAGACCCCCGTTGTCCACCAGAGCCCGTTCGTCCTGTCATCTGGGACTGTTGCAGCAGAGTTGCAGAGGAGCAGAGGGGCACTGTTGATCACTCTGCCTGCGAGAGATCACAGTTTCTTCCCTACAGGAGAGAAAAGAAGGAGGTGGGCATGGACAGGCCAGTAGGGGGAGGGGGGGCAGGAAAGGAGGCAGGGAGGGAGGGTAGCTCTGTAGAAGTGGAGTGCACAGTCGCTCTGGGCCCGCCCCTGGTCTGTTACTTGCATAGAGATGCCGAGCTAATAAACATCCTTGTCTCCGCCTTGCTGTAACTCCTCCCCACGGTAATTAGGTATGTAGGTAGGTATGTAGTCTAGATGCAAGATAACAAGCTAGCCACACTCGCTACTCGGACAGACGGGGGGGAGGGCAGTCTGCAGGGCCAAGAACAGAAAAGATGCATGTGGCTGAGGGGTCTCTTGCTGTTGCCAGCATTCTGAACGCCCGCAGCACCATCACCACCACCACCATCACCAGCCCGTTTCTCCTGCCTGTGACAACTGCGTGCTAATGCAGGCGCAGGTTTCGCCCTAAGTGGGACGAACATGGCTTGACAGCTGAGGCTAATGCCAAACAGATGGGGGACGGGCTGGGCTGGGTTACAGCATCTTATCACAGGAGCTGCGAGTATATACATCATGGCCACTCTGGGGGTTCCACACATCTCCAGCTGCCTTCCTACATGGGACATGGAGGCGGGAGGATATCGGTCGCCTGCTCGGCAAACACTCTGACTGCCGGGCGAGATGAGTGTCGATGTCATGCTTCATGATATCCGTCCGCCGATGTTCTTCACATGGCTGAGCCGTCATGCCCCTAATTAGGCGAAGGGTGGCTAATTAGACTTGTAAGGCCCGATGCCGTCCTCAAAAACACGAGCGATGAGCATGCCACCCAGAATATGGGTCGACGAGTATCTTGGTCAGTCAACAGCCTTCTTCGGTAAGGGCCTCAACTTTCGTGGCCGCTGTTGTCAATCACATAGGCAGTCATTCAGTCAGGAGAGGAGCGATATCACCGGGCGCCCATACCAGCGCATGGATGTAGTTGCCACGAGCTCTCATCGAAGTTCCCAAGTAGTCGACCCGCCGGGGATGCCTTACGGCAGCTGTGCTCCATCCTTCTAGGCACCGGGAGCGTGTGGTCTGGTGGTAGTGTAGATATCGTCTATAATAGCCTTACTACTGTTACGTGACGTATGGCATCCTAGCCCTGGCCCATCGAAGCCTCGCCTTGGACGCTAGATCACGCGCTGGATCACTCTGGATCGTCGGTGTCTAGGCTGGATACCGAGCCCAGCACCTCAACCAAGGCTAATCTCCTCTGGGGCGTTGAGGCTATCATGGACATGGACGTTCCCAGTCTGGAATAGCTCTAGAAGGTGCAGAGAATCTCCTACCTACATAGTAAGGTGGTAACTG
Source organism: Cytospora piceae (assembly GCA_016508685.1). Classification (NCBI taxonomy): domain Eukaryota; kingdom Fungi; phylum Ascomycota; class Sordariomycetes; order Diaporthales; family Cytosporaceae; genus Cytospora; species Cytospora piceae. The sequence goes on along the minus strand of JADMLE010000019.1, from coordinate 84,045 downwards.
TCGTGAGTGAGGTCACACAGCATCCTGCATACGACCCCGCTATCATCTCGTGGTTCCAGGTGAAATACTGTGCTGAAAAGGCAAGGCGGATGGTTTTGAATCGTGGCGGCAGGAAGGGGGAGGGGGGAGTGGGGGAGGGAAGTCTGAGGGCAAAGGGTAGCGGGCAAGCCTCAGGGATGTGTGTATGTGTGTATATACATACCTACACGTGCAGCAGGCGGGAGAGCGCATGGCAAACAGGCATGATACACATAGCCCACACGAGAAAAGGCGCGTGGTTCGTCTCTGCCAGATTACCACCTGGCGTTTCTGGGCACTTCAAGCACATGGCTTTAGCAGGTGTGCCAGGTGGCATGCCGCATCAGGGTCAGGACGGGGGGAACTAACTGGTTGCTGTCACTCCATCCGACTCCATGACCCGTCAACGTTGACCCCTCAGTGTCCCTGATACCAGCGTCACCCAATGGCCACCCCCATTGCCGTGAGGATCTGTTACCCTGGTAGGACAGCTTGAAACGCCAGACGTGAAAGGATTTCCAAGCGAGGTGAGACTTGCCGGTGCTTGTCGACGTTGTGTTGAGATACCTCGAAGGGCGCCACGGACACCGTCGATGATAACCCGCTCGCATGCATCATGTCAGGGGCCAGGCTATCTGGAGGAGGCAATGTCGGCCAGCAAGATTACCGAGGCGCCGACGAGTAGCTCCAGCTACCATGGCTTGCATATAGGTCGGCGGGTTAAGTAAAGCTCGAAGAAGGGGCCCGGTCCGGGTCTGGAATGATTGGAGTGAGCTGGAGAAACCCGAGAGCCGCCACGGGATATGTAACGAAGTATGTATGTAGATGGGTGGGTTTTGGCATCTGATAATGGAAGACGTCAACTTAAATTGCATCCTGAGTACATATGTATGCTGAGAGTCCACTGCGGGCCCCTGTTCCACATACATACAGGGACCCGTCATGGGCGTTAGTGAAAGGAACAATAATACGGTAGAAGAGTGGGATGACACCTGAAGCTGGGATGGGGGCAGGAGAAACGAGGGGGGGGGGGTCCATCCACCACACTTGTGGTGCATACATCGATACATACATACATATATACTTCCCACGGGCCATGAGCCATGGGCCATGCTATGGGGCTATTTCCCGCCCGGCGACGTTGAACTAGGTAGTCGGTTAGCGTATGAAACAAACCTTCGTCCAAAAGGGAAGGGTGAAGAAGCAGGGTTGCCAGTGCAAGCCCGTGGATCATGCTCAACGACGTCGTCGGTGCAACAAGGACCGTCGACATTGTTCCCCATGAGCCTGCAAATGCACGCCCGCAAGCACAATCACATTGCTCTGCCGGAGCAACTCACGAGATCGATCCGATGGCACTTAACCGCTTCTCTGCCCTCACTCCGTTATCTGTATGGATCCGTACGCATGTGCTGTAAATCACCCCATTGAAAATTCGCCGAAGATCAGCTTTTTGCTTTTCCAGAAAGAGGTCTGCTAAAGGGAGCTGAAGACGATCGATCCCGCTCATTAAAGATAACGGTTGTACAAGGCAACCCCCTCCCCACCAGAACACTATGTACATACCACAGCGATGCAGCTGGGTCCTCGGAACCCGTAGCCGGGCAAGAAACTCCGAGTTGAGCCTCAGTGGTCATGTGGCCGCAGTACATTGTTTCTGTGTTATCGATGCTGCTGCTGTTGTTGTTCTTGTCGGATATATAACCAAGTAGATGTTCGTGGCCGCATGGGTGCATGAGCGCACAAAGATTCTTCAACCTTAATTTCTGGCTTGGAAGTTGTGTAGGTAACTCAATGTTCCAACCAAAAGGCCGGTGTGGTGTGTGGTTTATGCCGAGGAGATGAGCGCAGGGTAGACGAACGAAGGAAGATAAGCGGTCAGGTTGCAGTGTGCGTTTGGATACGTATCTACTTAACGCGGTAGTACACGGATCCGTACATATGTGAAGTAAGTAGTAACGAATGCTTATCACTGCGCATGTGGTTTCCAGAACGTGCGGCTGGGTTTTTTCCAAGCCTGAGCTGACGGAAAGGTAAGACAGTAAGACGTAGGAGACGTACATACTGTTGCCTACTCAGTACACAAGTATGTATGTACGTTCTCAGTCATGACATTTAGGAGGGTGGAAGAAGGAGGGGGGTCTGTCAGTCACATGTGTAGTCAAATATCCTCCCAGAATTCCCTGTGATGACGGGGGGTCTGTCACGGTTTGCCGATCTTCGAGGTGCGTATTTAACTCCTGTGCATCACATCGACGTCTTGTCAGCTCTCAGCTCGAGCCGGCTCTCCCTCAAGGATATTCTAGCCCGGAGATGCAAAGCTGTCCTTCGGTGCCAAACCAAATTGGGAACACATTGTACATACAGTAGAGCAGCCACATGTGCCCCCATATCAGGGTCCGCGGGATATGGGCAAAGGTGAATATATGTATTTCGGAGGTACCCCGACCTGGAGGATCGTCGGCATGGATAAGACAATGCGGGTTCGACCCAATCAGCGGGCCGTACCTTGTCTCTCATTGCAGGATCATTGTACTTCGATTGCCGCGTAAGCGACCTAGCTGAGATAGGTACCGTGCTATTATATATGGGGCTACAAATCCGTACACAGACTCCGTTCGGGCTGTAGTGGATCCTCCGGAGGTGACAAGGGAGGGACCCGGCCGGACAGTAAGAGAATGAGAGAGAGAGATGAATCCGGGATCAATTCAAGTCCTCCACCTCTCGTGGGTCCATGAATGGCACTGGCCGTGAATAGGCTCCTGCGTATTTTTACTTCTGTCTTCTCGATTAGAAGGGAAGAGAAAAACCCTGATATGTCTTTCGTAGACCTAAGAGGCTGAATGAAGGAGGGGTGTGAAGAGGGCAAAAGAGGGCAAAAGAGCCCAATGCCGAAGGATTGAAACCTGGGAGAGGGGGACACATAAGTCCTGACGGCTCCTTATAACAGAGTCTATATACTTTGGTAAACGCTTAACCATTTCAAAATTCAATTACCGGTATGGAACCATATATCTCAAAGGAAGACGGGAGAAAAAGGAAGAAAAGAAAAAGGACAGGGCACACACATCATCATCACAGCCAGAACGAGCGCTTGTCTGGCCTGCACAGCATTCCTGGTCCAGTGTATCACAGCGTTGCATCTCACTTGAGGCGAGGACCCGTTGCGGTGCTGATGGACCATTTCATCCCCACTTCCACATGGCATCCGCTCGTACAAACTCCCTGGACTTTTGCTTGTTGCTCACTGTAGTGTGCAGTGTCCCTCCCCCTCTCCGTCTCCGTCTCCGGTCCCCTACTGTACTCTCATCTCCGCGCAGTCCTATCACTGACAACTGTCCAGTGGGCTTTTTCGCACACTGCTGGGTCCCAATGGCTGAGAGAGGAGTACTACACTACATACCGTGTAGCATACAGAGATCAGAGCTAAGGCATATAAGGTAAGGTGAGCGAAGTTCAATAGGAGAGATGGTAGTCATGTGCGACCCTCCGACTTTTCCTGGCAGAATGTGAATCTGCAGTCTCTGATTCGCCCACTTTCTCTCCTGCCCTGAAGTGCAGTCAGTTCCGAGGCATAGATAATGTAGGGCACAACCACTGCGGACTCTCCTGATTGGATACTTTTGTACGTCTGTTAACAGTAAAGGTCCTTGTTCCGGCATCTCAGTCACTCACCCATTCTTAGACCTAGGTGCAAATAAAACCGGAGACCCGTGTAATCCGTATAGGGGCGCATTCTCTCTCTCTCGTTTTATGAATCTTCTTCCTCTCGCTGTTACATGGACTGCACTACATGCAGTACGTAGATACTGCGTAATTGCATACCCAAGTACTTACTTACCCTTCCAGCTCTTCTCACCATGGACTTACCCGCCTACTACGCTACACTAACCCTGTTGCTTATCATTAGTGAGCGCCAGGTGCACCCATCGTGTCAACCTCGTAGTACCCCACGTTGTGACTGACGAGGGGTCTTCCGGATCATCATTTCCTGACTATCCTCACTCACTTCGATACTACATTACCATCATCATCAGCACCAGCATCATCATCACCATGAACATCACTCGGATCCATGTCTGCGTGAGTGCGTCTGGGTAATGACCACGCAACACGCGATGCCACAGTAGACCTGGCGGGGGGAGGGGGGACGTGCAAAGTTGCCTTTTCCTTGTTTCTATTCTTGAAGGGGCCAGGATCGAAAACGTGATGGGGTTCCTTTCGTCTGCTCACCATGTCTTATGGTCCGCGGACGCATGTCACATGCTTTGGGGGTGCTACCGGGGTACTACAGTCCGTCCTGCACGGAGAACTGATGCTTCTGCTTCTATTTTTGCTCAGCTTAGACGGGGAAGAGGACACTGGCAATCTCAAACCGTCTCCTCTGCTCCTCTATCACATCGACAGAGCAGATGGCCCGGACGAAGCCCTGTTCATCAAACAGCTAAGTCGTCCACATGGGCAGATGCCGGCATGCTCGTCATGAGAAAGCCGTTGAACCTTGTTCGTCTTTCGTAACTCACCTTTCTTTGTCTGGCATCTTGTCCGAAGATTGCCCCCCTCCTCCTCCTCTCCCTCCCCGGATGGACAGGTGACGGAGATTCCATTCACTCCCCAGTATCTCTCGTGTTTTGATATTTGTCGCCTCCATCATAATGATCAACAACACGACGCCGCCTAAATGGGCTCCGCTCCAGAGGATTTAGAAGCTCCAGCCAACTCCACGTCGCTCCGGCCGGCTTGCCATCCACGCTCCCATTCATGTACGGGATAGGCCGCACAGGGCAGGTTCGAAAGGTCCAGAGTCTCATCAGCCATGGGACCCCCCCACCCCATGCCTCAGATCTGACCCTCATATTTGTCTTCTGTCAGACCCAGCAAATTACAGTACGTACCTGCTTCGAGATCCAAGCCCCTCCCCCTGTTCACCCTCAATCACACCCACACACACCACACATGCACACACACATACACACTCTCCACGCCTTCAGGTAGGTACATCCATACTTCCATACATCCAAGCTATGGCTGGAGGACCCGCCCAGCGGCGGGCCCCCTTGGTCTGCTCTGAGTGACAGCTCACGCATCAGTACTCGGCCAGAGATGTGGGTAGTAGTCAGAGCGTGGGGCACATGTCAGCCCCTGGTACCGCAACCGTTCGAGCAGCGATCTTCTCTAAACAGCCACTGCTACCTTGTGTCGAAGAAACTCCGTGTCATTGGGGATCTTCGGCCGAACGCCCTGTCAGGTCCCATACCCTCCATATATGACCTTGCCCTGATACAAGTATCCGGCCAGCCGTTGTCCTCCACGATCCCCAGATCTTCAGCATCAATCACTCCTCTCGTTGACGATAATATATCTAAACTGGTTGCTCAATCATCCTCTCACTTGTCATCATCATTGTCATCAATAACATCTCGAGCTATCCTGTCCACTCCCTCATCACGCTTCCCCCTCTCTGTCCCTCTCTCCTCTCATGATGAATTCTCCTGGCGCCTCGTCCTCGTCTTCAATGACTCCACCCCCAGTCAACATGTCTTCCTCTCTCAGTCAGTCTCCTGCTCTCCAGCAGCCAACAAATGCAAGGGGAACTCCCCGGCGTCCGCCCAAGCTTCGATCGTCCTGCGATGCCTGTGGGGCGGCCAAGGTGCGCTGTGACAAGACGCAGCCCCGCTGTGGCCGGTGTGTCGCTGGCGGGCTCAACTGCGTCTATGGCCTGTCGAGGAAGTTTGGAAAGGCTCCAAGAAAGAAGCCTCCAGTTGATACCAATGTCTCCGGAGAGACCCTTCCCAGGCCATTAGCCCAGAATGCACATCAGCAACAACTCCAGCAGCAGCAGCAGCAGCAGCAACAGCAACAACAACAGCAAAATAGCCTCTCTTGCTGCCCAGACTACCGCCACCTGTCCGGTGCCACAAGACCGGTCAAATACGAACCACAGTCAGCAGTGTCATCCAATTACGGGCTGGAGGACAGCCTGATGGCCGTGACTAGCTATGCCAGCCACGACATGTTCCTGCGATCTCCGGACGCCATCGACAGCTTTGGTGATCATTTCTCCTTCCCCGACACCACTCACAACCCCACGCTCGGGTCCGATCCTCGACACCATGGCACCGTCGACCCCCTGGATCTGACATTCCCCTCATCAGACTTCCAGAGCTTTGCCGAGTGGATCCACCCGGACGACCTGATGCACACGCCCGAGAGTCAGACGACGCACGATGGCGCTGATTCAGCAGCATCCTCCTCGCTGCCGTCACACCACTCGTGCGCCTCCATCTCCTCCCTCGACTCGCACTCGACCCGCGGCGGGCTGCCGGACACCAGCCTCCTGCAGACCGACTCGCACAACTGCCACAAGCTGGCCTACGCCACGCTCGAGAGCCTCAGCTTCCGCCAGGACAGCATCGCCACCGGCGAGCACCTGACGCAGACCATGGACAAGGTCCTCAACCGCAACAAGCAGGCCGTCGCCAGCATGCACCAGCTGCTCCAGTGCCCCTGCTCCAAGAGCCCCCACCTGGCCATGCTCTACGCCAGCATCACCTCCAAGATCCTCATGTGGTACCAGCTCGCCGCCGGGTGCACAAAGCCCACCACCACCACCTGGGACTACTTCTCCAGCCTGGGCAGCCAGCCCACGCCGCCGCTCAGCGCCTCCTCGTCTCCCTCCATGGCCTTTGTCACACCGACAAGCCCCATGGTCGCCCAGAATAACTTCATCGTCACGCCGATGCAGTTCTCCGTCGGTGCCTTCAGCGTGGACGATGAGTCTGCCCAGGAGGCACTGAGGAAGCAGCTTCTCCTTAGCGAGCTGAAGAAGGCCGGCAACCTGATCGACATCCTCAGCATACAGGGCAGAGATGAGCTGGCAACTGGGGAGGTCAATGATATCTACTCGGCGCTGGGCACATGGCTCAGGTGCGAGTTAAACAGGACTATCGCCTCGCTGAAGTCCTGAAATCTTTCTCATCATTTTGATTTTGTTTCCTATTGTTGATTTTTCATTTGTTTTGCTCTGTGCTTTGTAATTGTTTCTATGTCCCTGTCCTGGTATGAGGCACATGATACTTTCCAACACTTGGATGGACGGCGTTGTCATTGGTGGTGGTCTGATTTGATTTCTTGTGTGTGCAAATATGATCGCCGAATGACCTGTACGAACGCGAAACACGGGTATATATTACCGGCGGCGGTTAATGGTGGCGGTGGCTATCTGAATTCCTAGGTTTGGGATGTTCCATGGTTTGCCCCTTTATTTGTGTTGGCGGAACTGTATTTTTCTCTTGTTCACATTCCGACCGGCAGAACTCAGCTTGTCTTCTCGGTCATAGAGGTTGCTCGTTTCCCAGCATAAGGTTGACAAAGCTCGGAAGCCTCGGATCAAAAAGGGAGGACGGCTCCTTGGAACCTCCGGGCGTTTAAGACTTGAAAAAAACTCAGACGGAGGTAGATGTTGTTGACGAAAAGGGGAGGGAGCCGCAGACTTCAACTCCTGAGGTACAACTCAACCCTGAGGCCAGAGAAAGAGAGAAAGAGAGAGAAAGAAACAGAAAGTGAGAGAGAGAGAGAGCAATGTATCCTATCTGCGCGGTGTGGATTCTCAAATCATGCTGAAATTAAGGCAGCAAAACCTAGAACTAGAATCAACAGATGATTGATTTACTACCAAACTGTCTTGTCGTTGTCCCTCTGCTCCGTGATGGTGTCGTGACTTAAAAGCGGTGCTCAGAACTGTGGTCTGTCAGACTGTTGTCGTCGATGAGGCCATATTTCGTGACCTCGTGATCAAGTGACCTCGTGATGAAGGTTTGTTCGCTCAAAGCGTCGGCAACTCTTTGTCCCGATCTTCCACTGAAAGAGGGCGGAATACCCTGGCATATTGATGGGTACGCAGGGTATGGTACATATTCGCAGTATGTATGTACCCGCTGAGTAGACCGAGATTGACTCAAGGTTGTTGCCCTTCTTCTTATCTTACCTTCAACCTTTTGCTGATCAACTATAAGGAATTTGATCGTCGTAGCCGAGTTGGTTGGACCCTTTGTCGAATGTTCTTACAGTTTTTGTGCCGGTCTCTCTCAAGTTCGGAGCCGGAACGTTCGGCCGGATGTGTCGGCTCGGAGTCTCAGCTGGGAAATGAGGTGTGGCCAGAGGTGTTGGTATTTGTTTGGAACGAGCCCGACTTGGGACCGCTCATCAGACAGATCCGAGTGCAGGTCCTGATCATCTGGAGACAATATGTATTGCAAAACAAGCACAACGGCTTCATCAGTCTTATTCACTACACAGCACATGTGGTGCCTTATATCAAGCCTCCCCTTTCTCGTACTCGCTCGTTACACCCTTCGGTCCTGTAGGGCTTCGTGGACAACGCGTACAGCATATGCGGGGTGACGAGGACAGTGAGGCCAGGACCCATCTGAGCACAACATAAGGTCTGAAAAGAGGCAAAGAGAAGTCATCGGCTGCCACATTCGGCCCATCCTGTTTCTCCCCTTCGTCTACGCCAACTTCTACGGTAACTGCATTTGATGCTCTCACCTTGTCTCGTATTGGCAAAGATCCACAGCTCACCGGAGTGACCAGTTGACCTGCCGTTACTGCTATTGTGATGACTGTGATGACGAGTCCAGTGGTCTTTTGGGCTGGTCGAGAAGACACAAAGGCCCGAACAATGAGAGACCCAACAACAAATTGTTCTCCATTCCAGGTTGGTGAAGGTCGGGTCGTGGCACAGTTGTCACATTGTTGCGTGATTTTACGGTTCAGGCCTTTATTTTAAGCTTCTCACCTTATTCGCCCGGGATAAATCTTAAAACTGCCACTGTCGGTACTTTATCTAGTGGGAGATCGATCTCTTGTGGGAAAATCCTGGGGGATTTTCGCGGGGCCGCAATGTCGTGATTTTAAAATCCGTTTACTTCACGGTTACGACGGAGCCGCAATGTGATATAGGACTTATAAGCTTACTTACATGTAGGTATGTAGAGGAAGTGAACTATCTACCTAAGTAGTACTCGTTAATTCGCAACCTCGAGCTAAGGCCAGGTCCTGAATGATGATACAAGAGATTTGACATTTAACCTCTTGCCCTTCATATTCTCCCTCCAAACTCCCTCGTTAATATTCAGGGGCCAACCCTAACCCCTTTATTCTTTACATGCCCCTGAATTCATCACTCGCTGTATGCTCGGAGTCTCTTATCTCAAAGCCGGAAATTCGGTCTTAACACTCGACAATTATGCCTGATATCTCGCGAGGATAATTTTCTTTTCGGAAAAGAGGACTAGATATCTCCCTCGTTTCCCCACTCGCTTTGGGATTCGAGAACCGCCACCTTCGAGGCTTGTAATTACATTCTGCATCTCGCGGCGTTCAAGGTTCCCACCATTGCCGAATACAGTATGAAGCCGGGTCCCGCGGAGGAGCGAACATTTCCGAAGGTTGTGAAGTGCAGGACATCACGTTTTAGGAAGGTCAGATAATCTGCCAGCGTCTCGCCGTCATAGTCTGGCCAGGAAAACAACACTTCGCGGTGGTCGGTAAACAGGGCTACCGACTACCGACCTCGAACACGTCAGTCTCTTCTGAGTTGCTGTCTTATTTCTGTATCACCTATTCCGGTCTCGCCCTTCGAGTTTACTCACCAGTGGCCAGTGTTGCATCCCTGAACAGGGTGAGTTGTTGATTAAGCTTATCGATGCTTTCCACCCCCTTCATAACGCTCGTGATATTGATCCAACAAGCAGGTGTCTCTCTGCACAACCACCTCCCTTTCCGGAACCTTTCGTCTGTCGTCCACAGTCTAGCCGCCGGAAATCCGGTACGACAGTAGCATACCTACGGTAAAGGGTCAGGACGGTGCGAGGCCGGATGATATTAGGATCAATGGTCGGGCAGATACTCGAGAGACAACCGACACTCGACGGCGTCTCGCTGGACAAGGAGCCTCAAACCTGCAGGTCAGAAGCCGGCTACTTGTCTCAACATCTCTGCGCTCATAGCCAACCAATGAGGGTATCATCAAACAACCGGTGCTCACGAGTTCGTGCCGATGTTTGCCACCACCTGTACATTAAGAGGACCTACAGACGTGGAGACATCTGGAGCTGGAAGCTTTCACTGCATCCGATAGTGATAGGCATCTACTTCCAGCGCTTTCCTGAGCCCATTCTTCGTGCACACGTACATACTAGTGATACATACATACTAATATGCCTCCGGGGGAGCACGGTATGAACATGCCGGCACGGAGGCTAGCAACTAGGTGGATGTGAAGAGCAGAGCATGTGGACCGTGTCAACCATGTCCCGGCCGAGTCCCTTATCATCCGTGCCGATGCCAAACCCAATCCACTTTCCTTTCCGGAGCCCACCCACTTTCCCTTAGACCAGACCAGACTCCCTTAATAGTGTAGTAGGGGGTCGAAGGGGGCAGGCAGGGGGGTTACGCTCGTGTGACAGTCCTCCCACCGGGCACCCCCACGGAAACTTTCCATGATCTACACAATGCTACGGTACTGTGTGTATCAACCACCCCCCCCCCTCCCGTTTACCAGAGACCCTTGTGTCGATTATATACCACAGTATGTGTGTAGTAGTATTATGGGGTAGCAATCTGGTATGCCCCACCCCGAGCCGTCCTGGCATCTGCTTTCTGCTTGTGATTTTGTACCAATACACTTGCGCCCCTCCCCCTTCGGCACTCACCTGCTCCAATCAGGGACGAGCCTGTCCATGGTGCAGACCTCAAGACTGGCTGGTGCAAGCCCTCCAACACATAACAACCATGCCACAGAGATAAGTCTCCGCCAACAGTGACGTCTGTGTTTGCAGCGTCGCCAAGCCAAGAGAAGGCCAGGGCAGGACGTTGACATCCTTATCCATGGCTGTTTTGTCCCGCGAAGGCCTCCTCATGCAAGACCCTCACAACGTGGCCCACTCGTTTATCGTTGGCCATGCAGGACTGCTTCACCTCCGGCTGCAGCATCGCGGCCCGCGGACGACCGTGCGAGGTCGGCTTCGGGGACCAGGTCGTTATTTTCCCTTCATGTCAGGACTTCGCCTCATTCTTGGGCTCGACACAGGAGCGGGTTCCTTCTGAATTGCCGCCGCTGTGGTCGACCTGCTGTTTCTGGACAAACTCTGGCACTGGTGCACATAACATGGGAAACGGCAAGTCGAGGAGTTGTGGCGGCATGTCAAATCTAGATTCCTTCCACTTCTGCTCTCCCGTGTGTGTCGGACTTGGACAGAGGCCGATCTCTCTTTGCCCCCTTCGCGGAGTGATCGATCCATGACTTGGCATATTGTGGCGATTCAAGATTCGAATAACCTGCCAATATGAAGTTCCTCCTAGAGGAAGGGATCGCGTCCCATGGTGGGACTCATACTGCTGGTGCTGCAAAGTCATTAGTGTTTGGAAGTGACCATGACCATAGTGGCTGACTGGAACTCTGGGTATGATATAGATACCGAGAGTAAAGTAGAGAGGTGGTCTCGAACACTGTGAGCGTCCCTGGCTCTTCGTTATTGGGATATGATGACTTCGATAACCTGGGTGCTTGAGTACATGTCCCTACAACCTTCTCTGAGAACTTTCCCAAAGAGATTTGTTGGTAGAAGACGTCGAACACTTCGTCACAGTAGACTGCACAAATCCTCGAGCAAGATGTTGCTGTTCTCAATGATGGAATGGATGTCCTTGCCATGGCGATACCAAGTTTTTGAGGTCCGACTCCTCTGGGTCTTCCCACTGTGCCACATCGCCATGTGAAGTGCCGTCCATGTTGTGTTTCTTGGATTTTTGTTCCGACCCTGGAAGATAATGATCGTAAGTCAACCGCAGACAGAAAGAGACAGAAAGATGAGGATTTCCCTACGTCTCAAGGTTGAATGATGTCTAGTGAGACTGCGATTCGTATAACAGACTGTTGGTTCTCAAAGAATCACGCCATCGATGCGTAGTGAATACACCACCGCTGATCGCTGGTATTGTTTGTTGCAAGGATCGGACCAACCCTCAATGAATACCAGAATTGAGATATATGAGAAGACGAACAGAAGAATCATGATGACTGAAAATGCCTTCTCCTCTTGGAGCCGAAGTTGGGAGTTGCCAAATTCGCGTACGAACGCAGGGAGCCAACGGGCCCGGGGCTTCTTAAATGAGAAGCTCGTTGAGGCTGAGCCCCTGGAATAATAATAAAAAGCATCCATGTGTCGTATAGGCTAGACGAGATTATCAGCACGAAACATATTTCAACAACATGCCTTCAGCGAGGCATAAAGACAAGAAGAAGCTTGGAACGAACAGCAGACGTATGGACTTTTTTCAGACACTGCCTGTGCTACACTGGCTGCTGCCTCTCGAAAGATCTGAAACCTTCTTCACATTGTCTCGGGAATCATGACAGATTGGGACCGGACCTACTTTTGAATGGCTATCCAGGTGCTGTGACCCCCAACACCCTCCGCATGCACCTGTTTGGGAACAGTGTCAGTGTTATTATCAGTGGTGCGTCCCAGGATCCCCCTGAGGACCAACATCTCCACATGTACGTCGAGAACTGGCGTGGTCAAGCGGCCTGTATGGGAGGGGAAAAGCAGAAATCAACCCCCCTGTCCCATTTAAGTTTGGATGCAAATTCGCCCTTATCCCCCCCGAGCTCGGCGTTAGGGATGCTGGATCGTACCCTCGTGGTCATGTGGGATGTTGCTGGCAGCGCTTACAAGCCGAAGTGGTTGGAACAAGTGCACATGTGGGTGAACTGGTTACGCGCACCATTGGGTGGACAAGATCTCATCAGTGCATTGCACTAAACAGGTTGGTTGGTAGGCTTCAGAAAGCCTTGCTTGGTTTCTGTGCCGGTACAGGTGTACGACAGTGTTGCAAGTGCTACACGGGGTGGATAGACAAGGAAGAATCGTTGGGAGTGGCTATGGACGGGACTTCATTCCGCACGATCGGTTGGGCCATAAATACGTGTGTTGAGTCTGCAAATGACGTGCACATTCCAGCTGCATTTCGAACTCTTGGGTTGACGAGATGGGCTCAGGAAACACATCTCGGTGGGTTGTGTCCATAGTATTCGGATTAGATTGCGGCCAACGTCTGGAATATCCCGAGGCTGTGTGGTATTATATTGGCCATATATACTGAGAATAGCGGGAGGGGGATCTGGGCGATGTATACAATCGAAACTGCTCGTGGCTTGCCGTTTCCCACGAAAGAAGATATTTCATTGTTTCCAATATCAGTCGTTGTTGTAATGTCCTTTTTATGGGATATTTTGAGGCATATTGGAGCTGACAGTGGCTTCCAGCGAAGCTCATATGTGGGCAGTGGTTGGCACCCAAGTGGAGAGCAGAGCAGCTGACCATTCTTATTTAATGGGAAGCAGCACACAAGTGTTCTAATATATCTTGGCTGGGGAAATATCCATACGGATGCGGATGTGACTGCACAAGACCACTGACACGATGCTCAAGCTGGGAGTCGCACATCCGAAGCTTGGGAGGGCCGATGCTGACGCGTACGTCCCCGATGCCACGAGGCACGGAATGATTAAAACTTCATTAATTATTGGCTTTGCTGTCTGGGACGCTATGGAACAATAATTTTCCAGATTCTCGTGAGAAACACTTTTGACGCATGACAGTTCGTCGTCTTTAAGTTCCAACATCTGCAGTAATATCAGTTGAGTTCAAATGTTTTCTCCTCCGAGCGGCCGCTAAGTATTAAGTCTTCCACACCTGCAGAGGTATTCGAAGGCATGTCAATAAAACACTTAAACGCGACAAAATATCCAGATATTCAAGAGTTGAAGTCAAATAAATATTTCCATAAGTTCCAGAGTTGGATCTTTGTCCAGCTCCCCCTATTTTCGTTCAAAGCGCGTGTGCCGCCAGCTATGTGCAAACTGCAGGAACATCACATTCACTGTCCTTCGATAGTGGAGAGTTTTCCGAGTCTTGATGCACAACGGCATTTATGAATGGTCTGGTATCCTCGATGCACTCCCTTTACCTGCTGGAAAAAGTATGCTGTTCTATTTCGGTTCTTTTCCTGTCTTCAAGTTGGTGGGCAACACATATCCTCTGAAGTCATCGTGCTCGTTTCAGAGCACCTTCAAGCTCCCGACCTGTCTTACTTATCCGTCAAGTGGCGGATGTATTCCTGGGAGAAGAAAGCGTGAAGCGTGAAGCGTGCCATCAGAGCGCGCTGGAACAGGGCTTGAGTTCGATCATCTAGCCTGTCCCTGACGATCATACTCAGCCTCTACTACCTATCTGAACGTCCTGCTCTTGAGTCTTGAGAGACTCTTGGGTGTATATATAAGCCCCAGTTCGAGATCCCTCACACCAAAAGTATGGTGTTCGGATGTTACGCACTCAGCTCGTTTCGCAATGGCAGCCAGCATACCGGACCGGCTGGACCCCTCTTTGCCGGTAGGGTCATGTAAAGTGACATATGTCTGCCAGGCCAGGTGCGTCAGGATCATGCATGCCTCTGTCACATCAATACTTGGAAGAATGCATAATGTGTCAAGTCTCGCTCTTGGGTGCCGCGAATGACAATGGGGAATGGGTCTCGCGGATGGGCAGCCGAGCGCCTACGACGAACACACATATCGGCTTCAAGCCGGCTGGGCTTTCTTATCTATGTACATGTACTCCTGCAGAAGCCTGTTGGGATAGTGCCATGCCGCCTGGACACCCTCACGATGGGCTCACTTGCGGGGTATGGTGCAGTGATTAGGTCTTAGGCTGATCACCCTCTTGCAGTGGGTAGGAGAACGATTCCTGAAATGGGTGGGGCACACACTCGGAATATTTAGCAAGAAGAGGTTTGCATGGAGCTCATTACATGTAGGAGGGATCTCTTGCATCTTCTGTACTTCTGTACTTCTGTGGTCTCAGCATATGCCGGCAGTAAGTATATGGCAGCAGCGGAGGACATGTCCCAACGATCGATAGTCCAGGGCATCTGGGTTAGGGGCTCAATATTACTAGTGGTCGACCAAGGTGATCATGTCGAGAAGGGCCTGATAATTGAAAGGTCACTTATGTCGCTGACACGCATCATTCCCCCTCATGCTTTTGTAATAACGTCCCTGCAGGGTCTCGCATTTGAGGATAAGTTGGACCCAACCTCACCCGGGCTGCTGGGACCTACCGTAAAGCTCGTTGAGTCTCGCCACAAGTACCTCACATCGTCTTTCTCATGCATGGACGGACATGATCTTGCGTAGCATAAAGGCAAGGTCAAACACCATGTCACATTTTTCAGATCTCGGCAAGTAATCATGATCTATGAGGTGGTTGCCATGCAAGCAGCGGGCCGCTTGACGACATGCACACTCTCGAGGATCTATCGCCACCGTTAGTGTCCATCCATCCATCCTTCCGTCCGGGACCAAGAAGATCTCCCCGACAAGCTGGTACGCTAAAGGGAGGATGGAGTGGAGGGAGGGTCTTTGCCGCCTAATTAAGATTGTGGGTCGTGACCTCTTATGCCTGCTAACGCCGCCTGGCTGCAGAGGAGGAGACAGCTAAGGAGGGAGGGTTGCATCCATAGATTTTTCCGGGCAGTCATGTCTTGTCGTCCAGTGTAGTCTTGTAAGCTTATCTTGACAGGCCTTCCGGGGAACCTCAGGCGGCAAGGAGGAGCCCACAATCCAATAGTTGAATGTAGACTACATATGTACATGTACTGTCTCGCACATACACACGTACTTGATAGGCTGAAGGGCGGGGAAGCCTGAAGGGAAGTAATGTTATCTACTCAGGAAAGGAACGTTTCGCCCCGGGGGGTGGTCCTCTACTATATCTGAAACCCAAAATCATTTTAAACTTTTATAATACTCCGATAACAGCAACCATATTCGGCACCAGTACCTCGTTGCAGATAACCAAACAGGTTTCGCTCGCCAAATCCAAGAGTCTCTGATAGAAGGAGAGAGTCCAGTCCACTGTGGAGTCAGCGAAATCAGTCCCTTCGGAGGCCTCTGCCTACATAGTACTCAAAGTTGTTGTAAGCACGATGATCGGCAGTGAAGAGAGACGGTCGCTGTCATGGAGGCGAATGAATAGATAGATACGGGCTTTGGAATTGTTCCCGTGAGAAAAAGAGGCGATGGGGAGCAACTCTACTGAGTTGTATTCTAGCTTGCTGGTTACATGTATTTCGTCATGAGACATGTAAAAGCAGTAGGAAACCTGTGGGGTTTGATATCACTTGGGCAGTCATCAATGATAAACTTTACTGTGATCAAGTCCAAAATGATCCATTCAAAGGATTATTTGGCACCATATCTCTGCCCCTGAGGACATGAACTCAGTCTACACATGTACCCTTTCCCACACAAATGGGCATCAAGACTGTCTCCCCAGTTCTGGTCCCCAGCCCTCGGTATCAAATTTCGCAGGAGCTCATATATGGCTATGAACAGGCTATTGTATAAAAGCCCTAGTTTGTATGGTGAGGCTCTCTCCAGGTGTCAATCCCCAGGACGCTGTCAAGTGACTCAAATTTACCAGGCATACGGGGGAAATGGAGGGAGAAGGAAGAAGTAACAGACCTCAGCTTGTTGTGGACTCTCGTAGCCCAGCCAATATTGTCCTTGCTACCTCGATCTTCTTAGTATGCCCATCAAGCATCTTCTGAGCCTTGAGTGACAAGGTTTCCAACATTTGGGGCAAACGTGTGCATCACCCGCCCAAGAGGTGAACTGCTCTGGATCTCTCAACCCATCTCCCAGTCGACACATAGTTGGATCCATAATATATCCTAGTTATCCAGCGATACATAATGTGAATTCTTTGACCGTCTGAAGAGACGTCGTCAAGATCTGCTGAAGGCTGCTGCAGCTTGAAGCAGAAAGGCTCCGGGCCACACCCTCAGATGCCGTGTCGGGGCTGACTTCCGGATGGATGAGCTCAATCTGAAGGCTAGTCCAGACAGAGCGCCCTTGTGAGGATGCATACTGTACGCCTCACCCGGAGAAGTAAGCGACTTGCATGAATAAGCTAAAGCCCTCACGCGCACAGTTGACAAACACGTATGTTTCATCCTCTGGAGTGCAACCCCGATTCCTCCGGCCTTGACAGAAACCACGAAAGACAACTATGCGTTCCTGAGTGTGATTCGTGCCCTAAAAAGGCTTCAAGAGGTATGAGAATCCGGTCATTCATAGGGAGTGTTGCGAGACATTTGGCGCATCCATTCTACATAAACATGTATATATGGTGTCTTGCTTGACTGCTGCGTCACCCAGTCGCCAAGACTTCACCCGGATACAGTGGCAGGTATCTAAGCCAGAGTATCGTTCGAGCTGGGGCGATGAACATGTTGAATGTTGATCTGGTAAGATCAAAGGCGAGGTCTATTGCTTTGGCCGCCGAGCCATAGTACTGTAATAGAGGATTGTAGTCAAGTGTTTGGCTGTGATTCTTGCCAATTACACCCCCCCCCCCTTTCCCTCAGGGGGGAACATTTTACATTACAGCTAGCCAACGACGTTTAGGTGAAGGCGGCAAGTTGCTTAGGATTTTCGATGCCGAATAGTGATAGTCCTGGTAGTGGTTCACCAGGTACATTCTGTCATCAGCACTGGCGTCGCTGGGCCGGTCGATGTTGCACTGGGGGAAGAAGGAGTCGTAGGGCGCGTCGAAGATGTACGAAGCGAACACCCCAAGGATGCATGGCGATATCGTCGGCCGGGTAGTCTGAATTTGATGTCAGATGGGTTGCCCGCAGCCTTTTGATGTTTATGGTCGTCTGGGATGAGTGTGTCAGAACTTACCCCTGAAGACCGCCAGACGCGTGTCAGCGTCGGTGAGGTCGCCCAGTGCCGACCACTCACTCGTCATCAGGGTGAAACCAGGAGAGTAGGCGTGAATATCCGCGCCCGCGGCCGCAAAAGCCACCTCAAAGTCGGCGCCGGCAATTCCATCCTGGTTTGTCAACAACAGTGTAAGGAATCTGTTTGGGTTGGCGTTCAGAATTTCAGGATAGTGGTGAGATAGTCCTCCAGAGGCCCGGCGTCCAGATCTTCTTCTCGATGCAGGAGGCTTGGCATAGCTGGAGGGTGTTGTCGTCGTCGTTTTGGGCCCCCCCCCCCCACCGAAACTTAGATCTTGCAGCTGTGTGGACATTATTCAGGCGAGTGTTCACGCTGTCAGAGTGGTCCAGGCTGCTCTGTGAGCGGCGGCACTGGGTTCCCACCCCTTTGATAGCAGAGCGATCGAGGTGAGCATGGGTTTTGACTCGTGAGTTCATCAGAGGTTCTTGTTTGCCTCACCAAACTCCCTTGGATAACGTCCACTCGGCGACGATATCTGAGCACTTCCTCATCCATCCGGATGATAGGACGCATGAGTTGAGACTCATATCACAAGCAGCGATAACGTGGCGCGCAGTTCGGATGGTAAAAAGAATGGCCCGGATGTCGCGCAAAAAGAGGCGTCGATCAGATGGAAACACTCACGTCAGTCTGTCCGACGTCCTATCCGGACCGAAGGTATCATGGCGTGCGGGTCAAAGGTGTGATGGTCTTGCCATTCCAAATATTCCTCCTGGGCATATACTTAAAGCTTTTTCTATGTGTTCTCGGGGTACTGATACTGTGACGCTCTTGAAAGTGTTCTTCTAAGCGGTGAGATGAGGTGCGAGGCTGCGAGGTGCGATCCACAAACGGCCATGGGTATTTGAGTGCAGTGCTGGAGCTATCTATGCCAGCATCTGAGTCTGCAATTGCGTTTTAACATCTACATATTTGTGTGCATTGGGTATTAATCCTTTCGTCTTCTTCGTCTCTTCGTCAATCATCGGCCGTGGATGGCAGTCGACAGCTCATCGAACCATCCCAAATCCAATATATATGCCAGTGCAGAGTGCCCAGCGGCATCGCGATGCCTCACAACTGACACCGGTAATCCGCCAAAAAGATATGGAAAAATGAGAATAACAAAACAAAATAACTCACTTTGGTATCCAATTCAATAAACAAGGAAACAAACAAATCAACAGTTCGTACTTCGCTTCGCTTTGCTTCGCTTCGCTCCACCCCTCTTCTCAGATCACATGCCAAACGTCAAACGAGTTCAGACCAGTCACATTCTCCTCCTCCATCCACCTCTGCAGCTCCTTCCCGTTGGTATGGCCCCCCAGCGGCCCCGTCCCCGCCATCATGAAGGGGCTGTAAAGACCAGATATATCAGTGCCAAACGGGTTCGGCATCTCGAGGTTTGCCGAGAGGGCCTCGTCGCTGATAACGCCCACCGCCACGGCCGCATCTTCGCCGATGGCGACATTGCCAGCCCCAGTGTTGAGGCCTATGTCGTCGACGCCCGTGGTGACGTGCTGGGACCCCTTGAATCGGAGCGGGCGGATGCGTGCCACAAGCGCCGCCAGGTCGTTGAGCACGCCCAGGCAGTCCGATGCGTAGCCCGTCGCGATCGGCCCGCCGCCCCCGGAGATGCATTCCGTCTTGGCCTCCTCTTTGAACACGTCCATGGCGAACCGGATCCCGTCAGAGTCGGAGGTGCGGACTTCGATAAAGACCATGTGGTGAAGGAGCAGCACCACCGCGGCGTTGAAGATGTGGTGCAGGTCCGGCATGGTCAGCTTGCCGGGAACGTCATCGCCCCAGTTGCACCGCTTGGAGATATGCCGCCCCAGGCGCAAGTTGCGTCGCGCGGCGTCTCTGCACTGCAGGATATAGTCGCGGTGGGCGTGGTCATAGATGTCCCGGGGGACCCTGATCAGATCTCCGCCGATGTACGACTTGACAGCGAGGAAGAACAGGGGTCGGAGGGTGAGAATGATAAGCTGTTATAGGGCTTTGTCAGTATCCTGACGCGTCGATAGGGCGGGTCATGAAATATTCAGGAATGCACATGGGTTGAGTCTCACCTGGTTGTATTTCATATGCAATGTGCAGAGAGCTCGGTCTGCATAAAGGTCTTTGGGGTTGTCTGGAGAGCCCAGCGGCATTTGTAGGTCCGGGGTGACCTCAAATGGTATCTGTGGTTCTGCCGGGAGATCTAGAGGGATCTGGAGATGTATTTCGAGGCCTTCACGCCACTCGTTCAGCATGCGCAAGGGCAAAACCACCTGTGCAACCGGGTCCTCGACATTGATCATGTCTTCCCGGGGCGCGATAGAGTACGTGTTCGAGACGATATAGCCGGCGATTTTCGACAGCCTCACGTGGGCCCACAAGCCATCGGGTGGTGGCAGACCACTGTTCAGGTGTCAGTTCGGCACGGCCGGGCAGAGGAGTGAGATTCAAACGCATCCAAGGCGGGTGGATAACAAGAGATAATAAGAAGTAAGATAAAAAAAAGGGGGGGGGGGTAAGAACTCACGCCACAGCTGATGGTTCTTTAAGTTGGAATGCCTCGTCTGGGAAGACGGGCGGGCGACCCATCAAGCAGCTTGCGTCCCTGGTCAGACAATACAGTGTCCAAACAATGCGGACGTCCCTTTCGTCACTGAAGAGGCCCTTGAATCCACCAAACATGCAGCAGATATTCATAGCATTCGACAAGTAATGGTAGGAGTTATCCCGCCGATTCACCTCGGCCATGTACATGGCCATCAGTGCCAGGGTGGGCACGTCACGGATGCTGTACCGTGATATGTCTAAGAGGTCTCCCAGAATATTGCGTGCGCTTGCGATGAACATCTCTCCCAACTGGCCCTCTTGCCTAGAATTGGCAGTTGTCAAAGAGTAGATGGTCCCCAGCGCAAAGGCAGCTTGGTAGAAAGCTAGCTCCCGTGTTCGGTTGGCATCGCGCCTGACGGCGTGCCAGTTCTCCAGCGAGAAGTCGCCAAAGTAGTAGATCCCTCCGCAGGACCACTGGCCCATGGAGTCCTGCATGTATTTGTTGACCTTGGAGAGCAGGTAGCGAGCCTGGCTCTCATTAGGTTGGGCAAGCATGTTGGCATTGTCAGGGGTGGGCATGTAGAGCAACCGTGAGTCGGAGGTTTGATACTGTCCCCGGGAGGCCAGAAACCATGATCCAGGGGACGTCTCAGTGGGCGTTTCGTTGTAGCCGAGTGACGACTTGAGCGTGAACATGAACTTCTTGAGGTGGTCAAGGAAGGTGGCCCCCGAGGTGCCACCGAGCCAGCGTTTGGTCCCGTCACGGTCCTGGAGCAGTGACCCCTCGGTCGGTGCGGCATCTGCGCTGTAGGGGATGCCCTGCGTCTGGTAGTATTGATACTGCGGGAGATTGTCGCCGGAAGGAGACAGACCTGGGGTCGAGGTCGACGTGGCCGGCGATGTGTGCTGCAGTTCATCATCCCTCATCTGGGCAGCACTGCTCCCGGGTGGTGTCACTGCCTGTCGCACTTGTGCCATGAGGCTCTGTCGTCTGACGGGATCGGGGATCGCTTGCTCCAGGCACCTCTCGAGCGAGTCTTTGGTGGCCTGGAGGTCACTGAGCTGGCTGCGTGGTATGGTGACCTTCTCGATGGGGGCGGGATAATCACAGCTCCGGCCGGCACTGGAACACTGTGAACAAGGCTTTTCGCCTGAACACCTGATGCGCCTCACATTGCAGCCATTGCAACTGGAGTCATCATGGTCAGCTGGTGGGCTTTGAAGGAGACGGGGCATCAAGCAAATCGGCCCGACACAAGCTCCACTACTCCATGCAACCAAGAGAGAGAGCAGAGTAGAGCATGCAGAGTGACGAGAAGGGTTTGCAAGACTGGGTTGATACTCACGCCTGAGCGACCCGTTTCCTAGCGTCAGTTTTGACATGATTCCGGCGAGGATTCACGGGCAGACGCCCATCCGGTCTAGAAGCTGCTGGAGGAGCAGATTTGCGCATGGCGGTAGAGTGACTTTCCTTCCTTCTTCCTCTTTCAAGCCAACTACGGCTTACTCCAGCACTTGCGCGTCACGAGAGTGTCTTCCGCAAGGCCGGCAGGGAGGTTGGTGTGCTGTGCGTCGAATACCCATCAGGAAGATGGGGAAAGAGCTGAGAGCTGAGAGAGCTGAGAGCTAAGGAGAGCAGTGCGTCGGCGATCTAGAGCTGCATCTCAAATAGTTCCTCGGAGGCTGTCAGGGCACCACACGTCCCCCTTGGAGATTATTTTGGGCGGGCTGTCACTGATATTTGGTCTGGAGCTGCAGTGGCGGCCGCTTTCTCGAGACGGCTTGTCGCGTCTTTCTTCTGTTCAGTTCCTCTTGGTTCCCAAAGGGTGCGGTGTCCTCCAGGCCGCGGACCAAATCAGAGATAGGCAAGCAGGGCAGGCGACCTCGCTTCGGGAAGCGCCTGATCTGCCTCCTTTTTTTCTTCTGCTTTCCTTCTTTCCTTCTGTGCTCCTTTCTGCATGCACTTCTCTGCTTCCGTCACTTCTTGCTGCTGTTGTGACCCACGGCCGGCTACTCGGATCGTAGGGATGGATGCCCGTCCCAGGTGATGTTTGGACGACAAGTGATGATCGGTCCAATGTCCAATGTCCAATGATGAATGGCAACTATGATCTTGGCAAAGCAGTGTTTTCCTCAAGACCCCTGACTTTGCTGTCCTCTCCCCCTTTTTTTTGGTGTGTGTGTGCGTGTGGTGTGTGCGTGTGTGTGTGTGTGTGTTTTGTTTCTTTTTTATAGCATAGCCTGGCGAGGACGACTGCATCGTTGTGGTCAGTCATCAGAGCCGAAGGAGCTAAAATTGTCCGGGATCTGATGCGAGTCGCGGGCAAAGCGCGGAAGGGAGTGGGAGCTGCAGTTGGTGATCAGCCCTGGACCTCCCTTGTTACATGACACCCACACAAAAGGCAGAGTCCGCATTGGTTAGCCGCAGTGGCGGCAACAGCGTCTGCTGTAACCTGGCGTGCCTGGCAGACCTGGGTACTGCAGCCTTCACGATCTTTAGGCCTATGACAGGAGACCATATTGCCCGGTAGGTGGGGCGTGGTTTGGTCGCGGACGACCATCACCCCGCATCTCGCATGGCTCGCCGCCCGAGAGGAGCACTTGAGCTTAATTGCTGTGGGCACCTGGGCGGACTCGGAATGCCTCATATACAGTACCCGGACGTTTTGGACAATGCGAGGTCGCAGTTGGTCGTCACTGACGTTACACGTGGTGTCCATACATGGCAATCTGCTCGTGGCAAGAGGTAGTAGTATACGAATCCGAAGATGCTACACTTACTGTAGTACTGTAGTACTGTGGTATGTTGATGTGATGTGGATGTGGAGGCGAAGAAGTCATTGATGGTCCATCCAGCATACCAGGGGGAGAAGAGCAGGGGTTTGGTTAGAGGGGCAGGGGGCGGGGGGGGGGGAGTTGGTGAGTTCGGTCTCCCGTCTCGTCGTTGAATCGTCTCGTGCATCAAGATCTCGCGCGTACTGACAGGTCTCTTGCTTGGTGTTACCAAGATTGAGGCGTTTGTGACGGATCATGGACGACGCAAGGGAGTGTTGCTTTTCTCATACAGTTTGGTACATTATTTTTGTGAATGTGGAAGATGAACGTCATCCGGTGATGACGTTCCTGTTCCGTTACATTATTAGATGTCTCCGAAGAACTTCTCCTCTTCGATGCCCAATGTCTCGGACTGTTTTTGTATGTCCTCCACTGTCCAGAGTCCTCGCTCCGTGACATAGACATCGATCAGCTCCGAGGGGACCCATTCGAATAACACGTTACGAATGTCTACTTGGACCACCGCATCATCATTATTATTGCCCGACGGCACGTCGGGGTGCGGCTGGCCATCCTCCTGTTCGCCGGCGGGGACTGAGGGTAGCGTACCCGCGGCATTCCTGATCCTCTCACCGTTGAATTCCGCTGCCCATGCACGTACCAGCTGAGTGGGGTCATTTTCTTCCACAACATGGGCAGCTGCATCGCCCGGGGGTGCTACTTTTCCGGATTGGCTAAGGATGACTGTTCTTGCACCTGGTGAAATGTGTTTGGCGCTGAGGACGGCGGGCAGTGAGCCTGTCTTGTTGCTGACGGCACCAGACTCAGCAATGCGATCGGCACCTATCAGGACGACATCCACGTCCTCCGAGGCGAGTGCCGAAGAAGCATCTGTGAATAGCGTGACCTGGAGCTTCGGGACGGGCGCTTTGCGAGGCTGCCCGGGCTCGTTGGCAGGCTGCACCGCCGATCTCTCTGACGAGGGGACAGCCTGGATGAGCGAACTGGACAGAGACACGCCTTCGAACAAGGGCCGTGACTCTAGAACACGGACATCGAGTAGGATGTCAGTATTGGCGATGACATTGCGGAGGGCATGTGTGATGGTGGAGCTCTCGGAGACTGTCAGTATCCTGATGGGCCGACTGGACTCCACCTTGGCCGCGAAGTGATGTCGCAGGAAGCTTGCAAATGCGGCCGAGATTGCTTTGGCTGCGTCCTGGCTGCTTGAGGCGATGCGACGATCGAGCTCTTCTACGACAGCATCTCTCCACTCTGACGCGGCCTGCTCATCGTGCTGCCGGATGATGTCCTCTATGCTCTTCAAGGCCGAGAGAAGGTCGCTCAGGATGGCGGCGCCCATGGACTCGCGGCCATTCTTCCAGATATGCCACGAGGCAAAACGGATTTTAGACCACCACGCCTCTGGCGGTTGGCGACTGTCCAATTTCAGGACGAGGTCTCGGAGGATCTCCAAGGCAGTGCCGGCCAGTTGACGCGCCCCACTCTGGTGGTCGTTTTTGAGTCTATCAAGACCGTTGGTCAGGACAGCGCCAGCATCGACGCCGAGGTCCTTTTCGAACCAGACACGTCGCAGGCTCTCGGCTAGGC
The DNA here is from genome assembly GCA_016508685.1 of Cytospora piceae. Taxonomy (NCBI): domain Eukaryota; kingdom Fungi; phylum Ascomycota; class Sordariomycetes; order Diaporthales; family Cytosporaceae; genus Cytospora; species Cytospora piceae. Next base: position 59,240 of record JADMLE010000019.1, on the reverse strand, counting down.
GCGGCACGGCACCAAACCTCTCTGAGTCTTCAATCTCAAAAGGGTCGTACCAGGCCCAGGTTTCGTGTTCCCAATCCAATTTAATGGCACCCTCGCCTTTGCCGCCCTCCCTCTCCTCCTTCAAGCGGAAGGCGAAGGGGTAGATGGTCCACTCTCGACCAATAGATTGATCTGGAAGGACATAACTCTTGCCCTGACGCATAAGTTCGAGCGAGGCTCGGGTCAGGGTGGTCTCTTCCTGAATCTCTCTCCAGGCTGCTGCTTGCGGCGAAGAGTCATTTGGGTCGATGCTCCCCGATATCACGGCCCAACGATGTCTGCAGTACAAGAACCGTTAGCCAGTGAACTCGCCGTCACGAGGAACAGATGCCTGAGAAGGCGAGGATATGCAGTGCATGGGCTGATGAGGCAACAAGGATGCAAAGAATGACACGTCTCAACCAGCAGACAAACCGGTGAGGATGGACCAGTGAGACTTGCTCTCCCAGGCTGGGAGCGTACTTAGTACAGTGCAAGGGCAGGCAAGGGCGGGCAAGGCAGGTCAGGGAAGGTCAGCGGGAAGGAAAGGTCAGGACAGGTCAGGGAAGCTCAGGGAAGGGCAGGACAGGACAGGACAGGACAGGACAGGGTAGGGTAGGGGCAGGGCATGGCATGGCATGGCAGTCCAGGTGACGGACGGGATGTGAGAGGCAGGTAGCCTGGATGCAGCAGCCTTTGCCCCTCGGCAAGACCCGGTGCTGCCGGTAGAAGTGACTGTACTCACTGATATGAGCGCACTTGGCCGCTTCGTTTGAACAAGGCAACTTTGGGCATGACTTGACCGTTCTCATGGACAAATTTGTAAAGAAAGGACGAGACAACGGAGCGCTTCTCGAGAGGCGGTTTGCCGTTGTCGTTGTCGTTGTCGCTGCCGCCACTGTTGGTGCTGCCACCTGTCGAGGCCATTCTAGAGGTACTGCGACTGAGTGTGAAAGAGGAACAGACGATCCTAGATGTTTGGGACCGTTGGAAGCATCGGGCGATGGCGGTGGTGGCAGTGGTGTAGATGGGCCGATGCAGCAGCAGCATCATCATCATCATTGATTGATATGGTCTCGTGGTCTCACGTGGTCCTCGTGGTCCTCGTGATCACGATAGATCTGTATGTGTATGTTTCTATGTACCTACTTGAGTAAGTATTAGGCCGAAGAACACACAGTTGCTATACATGGTCTTTCATTCGGCATTGGAGGCAATCATGATGTCAATCGTCCGTAAGACGTGGGGATGTGCGGCACTGAAATGTTTGGTGTCTGGTGTTCCCTTGGGTTGTTTCCTTTGATCGATAAAGTACGTACCAAGAAGTACACTCCTTTCCTTCAATGCCGGGCAGTTCCAAGGTTCAGATCCATGGATGTTATCTTCGGAGGGGCAAGTCCAGGCGACCAGTTGTCATGGAACGGGGGGAAGCTTTGCCAGCTGGCTTACGATATTGTAACCCCAACCCTTATATTGCCCCTCCATCCTTACAGCTTCAGTACCCACCCCCCCTCCAAACCACCCCCCCTTCACTCACTCTATAACCTCTCGATACCCCCCCCACCCTCAAAGCCCTACGATGAGGAAGTCTATCTCAAACTTGCCGTAGTGACGACATGCATGCTCAGGCAGCCGGGAGTTCAGCAGGTATCAAGCCAAGACGGCATCAGCATTTGCCATCCTTCCATTATCATCGTCATTAACACTATGCCGGAGCCTGGGCCGGGCTCCACCAGACAGACGCTTACACGGTTACACCTTCGCACCAGGCACCGAGATCACAGATAAAAACAGACATGGTTCACGCTTAAATACCATGATTATCGTCATGCGAAGGAGGAATGGGATGGCTCAAGATTTGTTTCTGAGCCACAAATTCCCTTGCCCTGGGAAAACAGTCAAACAAACATGGTCCCCTCTAAGTCCAAGTCTGCCGCTGGTGCTGAAGGGGGCTACATGAATGTGTGCTCCCTTCAACACTCCGCCCATGAGTATCGGTCTCTCATGCGTGCTGGCCAACTAACCAGCGAAGCTCTCGTGAGATCGTTCTTGGACCAGATTAGTCGACACAACCATTCCGGCATGAAACTCAATGCTGTCTTGTCCGTGTGTCCCAGAGACTTGGCAGTAGCTCAGGCAAAGAGGCTCGATGAGGAGCGGAGACGAGGCAACATCAGAAGTGACCTTCATGGCATTCCCATTATTCTCAAAGCAAGTACATGTCTGGCTGGGTCATATGATTCTTCTTCTTGCAACCCAAAAGATAATCATTGATTGACTAACATTGTTACATGTACTTTTCTAGGACGCTATCGTGACAGACCCGTCTCTGGGCATGGTCACCTCGGCTGGCTCCTGCGCCGTTGCCTCTCTCAATGCCAGTCGAAATGCCACTTTGGTCGACAGACTCATCGAAGCGGGCATTATCATTCTGGGCAAAGGTAACCTCACCGAATTTTGCGGTCTCAAGTAAGTTCAGTTTCGCCTACCAGTCTCGCATCCACATACATGACCCCACTTGAGAAGATACTGACCGGTAACCTCCCAGGTCTGACGACACCCCCATTGGATGGAGTGCATACGGCGGCCAGACCTTGTCCCCTTACCGACGGGAAGGTCTCAAAGATGAAGACCAACCCTGGTGTGGAGGCTCCTCGTCAGGACCTGCCGTCAGCATCGGAGCTGGCTTTGCTCCCCTTGGTATTGGCACCGAGACAGGGGGGTCCAATGTTTTCCCGGCCAGTGTCAACGGGCTCTATGGTCTGACTTTACCTCACGGATCTGTTCCGATTGATGGCATCTGTAGGATCAGCGAGACGTTCGATCGTGTTGGTTTGATGGCAACGGATCCACAGGACCTGGCATTATTGTCCAGGGTCTTGCTCGAAAAAGCAGATTCGAAACACCAGGAGCTTCCCTTTGAAGGTGGAACTCCGACCGGAAACCTCTGGGAAGGGTTGTCTATTGGCGTCTTGAGCAGCGAGTGGGGAACGGATCCCAGTTCCAGCTGGAAATGGGGTTCAGCTGAAGTGGTAAGTCCAGAGCAGAGGCACTTGAGCGTCTGCTGGAAGTGAGTCATCAGTCATTGTTTGGTTAGTTGACTTTTGCATCCAGAAGGACAAATACGCCTCGGTTATGAAGAAGATGGAGGCTTTGGGTGCTCGAGTGGTCTTCCCGCTGGAAGATCCCCCGAGCCCAGACATGTTGAAGCATGAGGGTGAAGGGGTACACAGCGTTTCCTGTCAGTAACTGCCTATATCACCACCGCGCCATGATCAAGGGGTAACAGATCGCTGAACTTGCCTCTAGACCATGAATTCTCCGGGGTCTTTGAGGACTTCATCTCCATGAACTTCGAACCCGACCCCAAACTCACCAATCTAGCCGACCTTGTCGCCTGGAACGAAGAGCACGCTGCCCAAGCGATGCCAGAATGTGAGTCTCCGAGTCCATTGTTAACAGAAGCATCCCACGCCATTCATCATCTCCAGCGCAGCCACTTACCATCTTCCATCCCAGCCTGTACGACCCAAACAGAGCTCATCAAGTGCCGTGACGATACCATGACGGCGGAGAGACACGACACCGCCAAAGCCACCCTGCGAAGACTGGCCAGGGAGGACGGTATGGCCAAGCTCATGCGCGAGAGCAACCTCGACATCGTTCTCTCCGCGTCCGACGCATCGCTCATCAGCTTTTCGTCCTGCGCCGGCTGGCCCGTGGCGGCTGTGCCTGTGGGGAACTTGAGCAAGAATGGGCAACCGTGGGGGATGTTTGTCCTGGCGAGGGATGGAAGCACAGATTTGTTGTTGAACTTCATGAGGGCATTCCATGGGTCTTTTGAAGCTATCAGGGGCCCGACAGGTCCATTCGAGTGAACCTTACTATCTATCGTACAGGCACGTTGCTTTTTGCCTTGTGACGATGGAAGACGACGAGCATGGAAATGACTTCATTGGATGCTCGCGCGGGCAGTATTCCACGATTGCGTTAATCCATGTCGCTTGAGGTGACAGAATCAAGGCGCTCACTGGGAGGGAAGCGTTGAACGCCCGCCTAATGAGTAGGGCGATCACCCACGTTGAGCAAGTCTTCTTACCCACGCCGCACACGTATACTCGAGTCTCTACAGATGTGAATCTTCCATCCTCGAGATACATGACTTCAGGGTCAGGTCGTGGATTCACCGGACTTGATCGTCACGCGGAACGTAAAAGAGTACGGCGTTAAACATTGAATATAGAAATTTATGGATCGTGAAAATGATGTTTGGATTGATCACTTTGCGCATATGGCCATATCTAACATCATCTATTTTACCAATCAGTACTGAATGGCTTCTTCATAGATGACACAGGCAACGTAGTCTTGACATTTAAAGTTGTTAACACCCTCGTCGCAACCTCTCCCCATGGCGCCGCGGTGTACATTTGACGTGTAAGGCGCGTGATGTCCCGGTCAGAAACTCGTACATACAAACTAGTAAGCCCCGTGATTGCTTTTCGGAGTACACAAAACCGTATAATGCAATCGTTCGTACAAGGGCTAGGCTTTGTCCTTTGAAACTGCAGAACTTCCAAGGTTCTCGTCAGCCGTCGCCACTCCCTTCCTTCCACAGGGAATCCATACAGCTTAACTCAAATACTGTTTACAGGTTGTAAATACATTAAGGGCGGGGGCCTGTTGAGTTGATCCAACAAACCTGCGGTGGCCGCACTTGGGGCACAATCTTGGCGTGTTTGGTTCGAAACTCTGTGCCATACAAATCTATAGCAACAGCACACAGCTTCTGTATAGTGAATATTTTACGTTAATGCTTACCCCGTAGGGGAATCATCGTCGTGATCGCCTCGACTTCGTACCGACCTAATAGGGGGGAACCTACGGCTCGAAGTACCGCCTAGAAAGGCAAGTCCGACGTGCAAATCCTTGATTTCAGGGTCCGAACAGAATGACGCCGGATCCTGAGTTATATGCCGCCTGGCCGTCTGGCTGTCTGCCCCCCCCCCCCGTCGATCGACGTAACCTCTCGGGAGGCCCAGATTTCTACCTTCCTAGTAACTCATCGTCAGTACCTTAGCACAGAGACCTCCATAACGCACAGAGAACCACCAAACACGCCATTTCGCATAGCATCGATGAAGCCGCCTATACATAGTAATGTTCTCAGAGGTTGGCCTTGTCCGCGCGATGAGCGCGGACGGTATCAAAAAGGCGACTGGGCATCATCGGACACGGTCTATGAAGCGCAGGTCCCGCGGGACACGGAGTAGCCGACAAGGATGGATTGGGCTCGGATGACAAGCAAGCTTGAGGGCTGTCAGAGGTGTCGGGCAAGGACAGGGGAGGCAAAAGAATCTGGTATGACTGAAATTCGGCATGCGTAGGGCGGACTGGGCGGACGCTTGTCAGTACATACACGTATAAATCTCTGCTCAAAAGTCTGGGGATGATTTGTTAGAGCCCAGAACTCTGTTGAAACCTAATCTTGTGGGTTATTTGCTAATGAAATCCAGGGATCTAAGGTACAAGACAGCATACACGTAAAGATCGACTGATGTACTACAGTATGTATGTATGCGTATGTAATTGCCTATGTAGATGTAGGCGAGGAATGCATAAGACCCTTCCCGCATCCTTCAAGGAAGTGGTATGTAGTCCAAAGGGAATGCAAGTGGGAAGATACTGTGTACTATGTATGTATGCACTACGTCCTACACAGTAGATTCCACTTTCCAGGTCCCCTACCCCCACACACTTATTCAGGCAGCAGATCTGTGAGGAGTTATGTATTGTGATCAGGCCTCGCCCATTTTAGTGTAATCCGTAATCCTTACTATCCATGCACAAGAGAGCCTCGGACCTCGGACCTTAAAGCTCGGACACTCAGACGTGTGATAGTAAGTGGTAAGTATGTACGCTGCCCAGCTGGACGTGGAGGACCACTCTCGGGCAGACATTCCTTCTTTCTTTCCTTGTTCCCTCGTCATGAAAATGACGCAGCAAAATCAACACTGCGGAATGATCTTTAATTGGTAAGTGGGAGTCAGTCATCATGAGTAACTCGGCTCGGCTGAAGTCATTCTAATATTGTTGGCCTGTCTCGGGGCAGTGGGAACATTGAATGCATAATAAGGTCCGTTTCGTTGCTCACATGTACACTTACTATTCATACACAGTAGCCGAAGAATGGCCTCGAGATGGAGGAGGGGTCCACGGATCCAACAAGGAAAAGGCTTACCGACGTCTCGGATAGCCAATGCAGCCATCGAAGATCATCTTGATCGGCGGACGTACCGCAGTTGAAACCCAGAAAGGTACATACATACATAACGTACATATGTATGTATGTACAGCTTAAGCGACGGAATAGTTGCTGGGTTCACGGGTGTTACGATCTTTAAACCAGTCTCACCACGTTCAGATGTTTGCGAGTCTCCAGCTTCGATGTATTAGGCACTATCACATTCATTCATCCACCCACTCATCCATCCATGAACTCTTCCACCACTTGATTAGGAAGGAGGGGGGAGGGACATGGGAATACGTTGATGGAGTCGACGATCATCGAGCCATGTCACGACCCCCCTTAATGTCTTCTCGTGATGTGATGCCAAGGTGCTTGGAAAGCAGGTCATAATGTTAATCTTGAAGACGCCTCGGTGTTACTCGCTCGCTCCCGAGAATGCGAGCACTTGAGATTCGCTGAAGATCTCTGCAACGTTTCTGCCTCGAAAAAAAGTTTATTGCGGGGATCTGCAATGATACTCGTGCGACAGTCATGCGAGAAGCCAGAACCACGAGGAGAGCCTACATGATATGTACCTGTCAGGGATACATACATCCATGATACTGTATGTGGTCTCGGCAGCGTTCGGTGAGCCGACACATACACAGTACACCTAGACTACCTAGATACCGGTATTTACATAGATATGTACTTGGGTATGTGCTGTACTGTAGCGAGCCCATCTTTGAACTCGCGGCATCTGTACCCGAATTTGAGTTCCTGGGCCCTAATACAACAATGCTCCAAGTCACTACAGTACCCTGAGCAGATCAGGGGACGAGAAGGAAGAGAAAGGGAGAGAACTAGGGAAGAAAGAAAAATTCTCGTCGATGAGCTCTCCGACCTCGCTGAGCTGTTTCAGTCGGGGCGGAGAAAATCCTGAGAAATGCAGACAGGGAAACCAGAGAGGAGGGGAGGGGGAATAATCAAATAAAAGTATTGGTGGGAAAGAGAGGGGCAAGCAGTTGACCTGTGAGAGAATGTGGCTCCAGATGTTATGTATCAGCATGGATTTCAATCGGCAGCTTGGTAACTGCTTAATGATCCTTACCTTTCTTCATTTACGCTACGAGAGTCAATTATGGGGCTGATGATCTTATCAGATCATCTAAAGCCAATGAGAAGTCATTGTTTCCATGGGCCGGTACGAAGGATCCACCTATCTCGCGTTTGGTGGATTCAATGTTGTCCCGTGATGAAAGATCTGACAAGCAAACAAATTTTGAAGCTGAACCGTGTTGTATCAGAGCTCGGGTGTATACTGTGCAAATGGCTCCGGTGCATTCTCATCAGATGTTCCACGCGTCTACTGTGACTCTAAGGTTTAGAGTATTATGCAACCTCATCAGGGATCCCGCATTGCATCGTGCGAGGGACGGTTCTGGCGTCATCAGGATCAGGGGAAAATCGGATTTTGGCTGGGTGCTGAATATCGCGAAACATGTTCTTGAGAGCTGAAGGCTGAAAGCTGATCAACATCTGTCAGTCATGTGCAGTCTGTTTATATTTGCGTGCTACTTCGGTATGTATGATGTCGTAACTTAGATCGATCTGGATGTGTCTGGCTTCACAGACACACACACACCCACACACATGAGGCTTGCGTACTGCCGTCGGACAGGCGAAAGTACTATGTATGTACACAAAACATGCACTGTCAGACTGTGTATGTATACAGTACAGTATGGTGCTTCAAAGTCCTTGGAAGTGGGGTGTTTGAGCACCGTGAGAGGGAGACTGTGTATTCATTAGGGAAACAGTCCGTGGCTCGGAGGGGCGGTCGAAAATCTGATCGAGTGTCGTCGTGGAATTGGTTCCACAATTCTATGCTCCAGATCTTATCAGATCCAAAGATAATCACCGATGTCGCCAAAAACGGAGGCGTAACTGGCCCACATTCGCCCGACCACCGTCTTGGGAGCGGGCCCTTATGGGTCCCTCCCGGCTTGTGAGTGGATGACGATTTACTCTTTCTCATTTTTCTTATGCAGATCCCTGACTTGTTTTGTACCATGTGGTGGCATGGCAGTGATTTTTTTTTCCCTGCTTCTCTTTGGTCTTGGCCTAGCTGGCCGGGCTGGATGCTGGTTGCTCGGGTGTCTGGGTGCTTGGGTTTTTGGGTGTGGGTGAGCCCAGGTGAGGAGCTTGTTACCAAGAAGGGAAGCTTGGTGCCTCCATGCCAGGGGCTCGATGGAGTGCTTTTAGTCAAGGCTGCAGACGAGTGGTGCCATTGTCGACGAAGCTGGCAAGGGCTGGCAAGGGTAGGGTACTACCTAAATAGGGTGCCCTCCCCCTCCTCATGATTCCCACCATGAGTGTCTTGGTAGCTTTTAAGACTTCTCCCTCTCTTTGATACCCTGAACGTGATTGATACCCGTCTTACCGACCACGCATCACAAGATACATCAGCGTCTGACGCAAGCTTGTGACCCCTCCTCCTGCAACCTTTCCTTCGGTTGACGACACCTACACAGGCGATCCCGCCGTTTCGTGCCGAACCGAACTTTGTCACCACGATTATTCGTCGGTGTAACCTTTGTTAGAGACGATACACAGCATCCCTCTTGATCTATCTTTATCCTCCAAAATCCACAGACATGGCGCCACACAGTGAGTTTGACAGCCACGACATGAATGGCAACGGTCACTCAAACGGCGTCAACGGCGCCAACGGTGTCAACAGCAGTGCGCAGGTTGCGCCGCCTCAGAAGACGTATTCCAGCAGGTCGTCCCACATCCAGGCCTCGGACCTGGACTCGGTCCATGATCTTCTCTGCGTAGGCTTCGGCCCGGCCAGCTTGTCCATTGCCGTGGCTCTCAACGATGCGCTCGAGGCCGGGAGCCTGGGCCAGGCACCCAATGTCATGTTCCTGGAGAAGCAGCCCAAGTTTGCATGGCACGCGGGCATGCTGCTCCCTGGTGCCAAGATGCAGATCTCCTTCGTCAAGGACATGGCATCTCTGCGCAACCCCAGGTCGCACTTCACATTCCTCAACTATGTACACACCCAAGGTCGGCTCTTGGACTTCATCAACCTGGACACCTTCCTGCCGGCGAGGACAGAGTACGAGGATTACCTGCGGTGGTGTGCCAGCCACTTCGACGATGTTGTGAGGTACAACAGCGAGGTGGTGTCGGTGTCGCCTGTAGAGGACGCAAGCGGCGTCAAGGTGTTCACAGTGGTGGAGAGAAACCTCAAGACCGGTGCGATCAGCACCCACCGTGCGCGCAATGTCGTTGTCGCCGTGGGTGGACAGGCCAAGATCCCCACGCCGCTGCCAGAGAAGAGCCCGAGGGTGATCCACTCGTCCCAGTACGCCTACATGTTGCCCAAGATCCTGACCGACCGCAATGCGCCGGTCCGGGTTGCGGTGATAGGTGGTGGACAGAGTGCAGCCGAGATCTTCAACAACGTGTCCAACCTATACCCTAATTCCAAGACGTACATGATCATGAAGTCGGAGTTCATCAAGCCGAGTGACGACTCGCCATTGTAAGTGATAGCAACACACCCCCCCCCCCTAAAGGTTGAGAATGGCTCAGTACGAGGGCGATGTATTGGTTCTGTAAATGCCTTGCTGACTTTCTTTCACAGTGTCAACACCATCTTCAACCCAGACTGGGTTGACAAGCTGTACCCCAAGTCATCGCAGTACCGCCAAAACCTGATCAAGGAGGCCAAGGCGACCAACTACGGAGTGGTGCGGCTGGGACTTATCGAGACGCTGTTCGAGATGATGTACGAGCAGAAGCGACACATCGGTTTCGACGAGACAGAGTGGCCTCACCGCATCATGGGTGGGCGACAGATCCTGTCGGCGGAGGAGGACGACGGCAAGCTGCGGCTGAGAGTGCGTGAGGCGCTTCCAGGCGACGTTATGCTCGAGGCGGATGGGCTTGTCGAGGAGGAGGGCAGGCCCCTCACCCCGACCACTGCCGAGGAGATTCTGGACGTGGACCTGGTGGTGGCTGCGACGGGCTACCAGAGGAAGGCACACATCGAGATGCTCAAGGATGCGTGGAGCATGCTGCCATCGGAGCAGGACGGTGTGGGCAGCTCCAAGCCCCGGGCTGATCGGTGGTCAGTCCAGACCGAGGATGGCGAGAGGCGGGTGATGGAGGTTTCTCGCGACTACAAGGTCAAGTTCACGAACGAGACTGTTGCGCCGGGATCTGGAATCTGGCTACAGGGCTGCTGTGAAGGCACACATGGAGTAAGTCTTTGCCCCTCTTGTCCCTAGTTCCACTGCTTGTCAACTTGACCCGACACTGACATTTTACCCTAGCTGAGTGATACCCTCTTGTCGATCTTGTCGGTGAGATCAGGTGAGATGGTCGAGTCCCTCTTTGGAAAGTCGGCTTAAGTCAGTTGATGTTGTGGAGAGGAGGCGAGAGACGAGCATAGCATAGCATGGGATTGGAAGGAAAAGACAAGGAGAAGAAGTAAATTTCGAAGTATAGTAGTCGAGGATTTGTGTGTGTATAAGTGTGTGGTCGTGAGGAAAGGAAAGGAAAGGAGTTCGGGAAAGGATATATTCATCTTGTATTTCAAATAATTAGACAACACCAGCAGGCACATGGCATCATCAACCTTGACGAGAACATTGAAGGCAGACAGAACCATTATTGCAAGCTTTTCGAACACAGAAGAGAAAAATAGGGAGTGAGCGCGACATCGTCGTACGTGAATACTGCTTCTCTCAAGGTTGGTTTTACTTGTTCCTGACTGCTAATTTCCTTCAAAGACCGAAGACACTATCATGCTATCTATCGTACCTTCCCATTCAATTATACAAATACTGTGCCGTGTCGCCGGCCAGGTGTTGTGGGAAGGGAAGGAAGGAAGGGAGGAAGGAAGGAAGGTAGCGACGCGATTTGAGCAAGAACAGGATTTGAGTATACCAATGCATAGGTAAGTATTCAACAGTTAAGCATGATTTGGAATGTGAAGACGTATTCTCTGATTGATAAACCAGCACAAGAGATCGATCTCGAGATTGAATGATCTACATAAGACGAGGTCTTGGTGTTGGTTGGTGTACGTAGATTGTGTGTAAAGGTACCTAGGTAGGTAGGTACCCAGGTAATTTAGTACGTGCCGAGGTACAACAATGATGTACCGTACCTCCCCCTGTGGGTTGAAGTTACTGCTGGCCGATGACCGGAACAGGAACAGTTGGTGACTTTATGTAAGCACCTGCATGGTTCAAACAGTGGCGGCAGGTGGTAACCTGACACACGCCTGAGAAGAAGAGCCGCGGGTAGCCAGGGGCCAGGCCAGGCAGGCACGTGCCAGGCAGTAAAAGCACGCTCATAGTCACGGTCACTGCTCAAACAGGAAACCAGGGCGACTTCCCCTCCTCTGAAATTGTTCAAGAGGAAGGGGCGCCTGCCTCGAAAACCCAACCTTGGAAACTCCCAAGTTGGGCCTGTAACTCTCGTCTCCCTAAATTCCCCAATAATCAGAGCATGACGCAATGACATTATGGTGAGTACGTACTTTGACTACCATGATGACCATTGCCCTCATTCTCATAGGCCCTTGAACATACAACCTGGGTATCTCTTGACACACCTCGCCAATCCTTGGGTATCCCTCAACACGACCCTACCTTAATTAGCTACTTATAATTAAGTAGCTAAGTAAGCTATCTAGGTGGGTAGGTACCTCCAGAGTCCAGAGCTAGGGACGGAACGGAACTACCCTGACAACACTGGAGCACTGGAGCATCGCGTAACCAGAAAACAGGAAGACAAGCCCTCCAACAGACAAATTATATCTCGGCCATTTCAAATCCGAGAGCCACCATTCATCCATCCCTGGAGACGAGACAAGCCGAGAGTGTGATTGTGAAATTGTGAGTGTGTCCGGGTGTACAGGAAGTGTGAGTGGGTGGGTGGGTGAGTGGGAAGGAAGCCACAGACAGTGTCACAGTTGATCGTGAGAGACGAGGGCAGCAACGGACATCTTCCTTTACAGTGAACCAAAGTAACAAGTTCCTAAAACCTGGCAATGTTACAGCCGCACCCACACCACCATCAACCATCATCACCACCACCACCAAATCACCAACAACACTCCGGCCAATCAGCCCTCCCCGTGCCCTGTCTGCTTGCCTTAGGGCTTCCAACCTTGTCCTAGGATTCAAGACTAACACCAAGCCTTACCAGTCAGGTCCCATATTATTATTATACCTACCCAACTACCCAACTACGCAACCACCAGACCCAAGGTAGCTACCTAGGTACTACGTGCCTCCACTACCTAGGTAGCCATTCCCAGAATAGGCAGTACCTCCTGCCTCACTCCAGTCCCGTGATACCATCATCCCTTCGAACTGTGGGACTTTGGGCTACTCCCTCACTTTCCTCAGTTTCATCTCCGTTTGCCATGGCCTCCGCCCTTAATCTGCCCTCTCCGTTTTATCCCTCCGTCTGGCTGTCATGTCCATGACTGCAGCACCACCAGCAGCAACAACATCATTAACATCAACAACATCAACAACACCAACATCAAGGAATCACCCTTCGTCCTCATAACGGTCTTCATCAGTGTTTTGCTCAGATATCAGCCTTGTCAAACCTGCCCCAGTCTCTACACCCAAACCTCACCTACACCCACACCCACACCCATACCCACACTTATACCCACACTTAAACTAACATCTACGACGACGACGACGACGACGACGATCACAACAATGGTCGCACACCCTCACCATGAGGCCCAAGAGATGATGCTGCCTCAAACACCATCACTGTCTATCCTTAACCCCAGCCCCGAGCGGATCGCTGGCCCTTCCCTCCTCCATCAACTTGTTAGGGACGCTCCTCCCCATGACCTCCTCGCCATCGACTACCAGGCATCGGATAGGTCCCGCACAAGTCTCTCCTACCCTGAGCTTCATAGCCGAGCCGAGCAGTTGGCAAGGAGGATATTGGATGCTCTGCCCACGAGTGAGACTGAGAGTGAAAGTGGGAGGGAGCATGAGAGTCACGGACCACAACAGCTTGTGGTGCCCCTACTTCTCCCCCAGACCCCCGACTTGTACGTCTCACAACTCGCCATCTTGAAGGCTGGAGGAGCATTCTGTCCCCTGAACCTTGACGCGCCCCCTGAGCGCGTCAAGTTCATCCTGCGTGATGTGTCGGCCACCGTCGTCATAACCACCACAGCCCTCCGGTCCACATTTGACTCCCTCGAGTCAAATGTGAGAGTGATAGTGGTCGACCATGGCGACGACCCTCGACATGACCTGGGCCGTGGTTGCCATCTTGGACGCGAGGCCACGCCAGACAGTCTCGCATATATCATGTACACTTCCGGGTCGACAGGTACGCCAAAGGGGGTGGGCATCTCTCACGATGCTGCAACACAGGCTCTACTTGCCCATGACCGCCACATTCCACACTTCTCCAGATTCCTCCAGTTCGCCGCCCCGACCTTCGACGTCTCAGTCTTTGAGGTATTCTTCCCCCTGTTTCGGGGTGCTACTCTCGTGTGTTGCAGTCGAGCAGACATGCTCAACGATCTTCCCGCCGTCCTGAGGAACTTGCGCGTCGACGCTTGTGAACTTACACCCACAGTAGTGGGCAGTCTCCTAAGGAGTCGAGACAACGCCCCTGAGCTACGCCTGCTCCTGACGATCGGGGAGATGTTGACGGGGCCTGTTATCAGGGAGTTCGGGCGCTCTGCGCACAGGTCCGGCATTCTCTGGGCCATGTACGGCCCTACCGAGGCTACCATCCATTGCACACTTCAGCCCTCTTGTGAAGCATCTTCCACGCCCAACAACGTCGGCCTTCCTCTCGACACTGTGTCCGCTTTTGTCCTAGCACCCCTGGATGATGATGACGACAGCGGCTCTGGCCACTTCGAGGTCTTGCCTTACGGAGAGACTGGCGAACTAGCTGTTGGAGGCCACCAAACCGCAGTCGGCTACATCAACCGACCTGAACAGACTTCAAAGGTCTTCGTCGACACCCCATACGGCCGTCTCTACAGGACAGGCGACAAAGCCCGTATGCGGGAAAACGGCACCATCGAATGCTTCGGTCGCATCTCGGATGGCCAAGTAAAGCTCCGTGGACAGAGGATCGAGCTTGGTGAGATCGAGCAGGCAGTACTCCATACATCAGGATGTCATGGAGCAGTGGCATCTGTTATCCAGGGCATCATCGTTGTCTTCTGTGAGCGCGATGATCCGAACGACCACGTGGCAGAAGAGGTCTTGCAAACATGTCGCAATTGGCTCCCCACCTACATGGTGCCAGGAGACGTCGTATACATGAAAGCATTTCCACGCCTCCCTTCAGGCAAAGTTGATCGGAAGCAGCTGAAGGTCAACTACGAGACATCAAGAAGTGATGATGCCGTATCACCAATCCAGTACGCGGATGAGCTTGAGCAGGAGCTGGCGCAACTTGCTCAGGAGGCGCTAGCTGTTCGTCTGCAGTCAAATTCAGTCCTGTCCGCCGCTGGCGTCGATTCTCTTGCCGCCATCAAGCTCGCGTCGCGACTTCGTCGAGCGGGTTTCTCTACCAGTGCCATGGACATTTTGAGCTGCAAGACCCTCTCACAGTTGCGGTCCCGGATACGGCGAGAAAAAGGACGAGCTGACAGTGCAGTGGGATTCGAGGAGCCGTCTGCGATACTAGACAGCACTACGGTAGACGTGGATATGATTCCGAAGTGTCATCCAAGTTTGGGGCAACAGATCAGTGCCATCGAGGCTATAGTGCCATGTGCTCCCATGCAAGTTTCCATGCTGGCGGAGACGTTGAGTAATCAGGATGCGTATTGCAACTGGATTGAGCTACAAGTACCTGGCGAATATCCCGTCGACACCATCTTCACATGGTTCCAAGACCTAGCCAAATACAATGAGGTCCTGAGAACAGGTTTCGCCGAATTCAGCGGTCAAATCAAACAGATCGTCTGGAAAGAGCTCGACATGTGCCAGATTCGCGCCGTCAAGTACCTTGATAGGAGATTTCAACTGGACGAGGAGGGGTTTCTCAGGCCTTTTTCGGTCCAAATCATGCCAAACAAGTCGCACAGGACAAGTGTCTTGCTGCATATTCATCATGCACTTTACGATGGCTGGTCGTTTGACATACTCCTATCTGATCTCAATATTCTTGCTCAAGGAGGGAAAATCGCAGTACGCCCCTCATTCCGTCTCATTTCGGATTACTACCACTCGGTCGAGTTCTCATATGATTCTGACGTTGCACGACACTACTGGGCAGAATATTTGCTGGGATATCAGCCACTTTCCATGCCCCAAATGCTGTCCAAGCAGAAGAACAGCGGTCAAGTCGTCTCAGTGGAACGGACACTCGACGTGCAAGCCTCTGCCATCAGAGCTGTCTCATCGCAGCTCGAAATCAGCCTGCAAGTTCTGTTCCAGGCATGCCTGTTGTCTCTTTGGGGCTCTATCCTCGGAACCGAGGACGTCGTCATCGGCAATGTCACTTCCGGCCGGACCATTCCAGTCTCAGGCGTCGAAGACGTAATGGGCCCATGCCTCACCGCCATCCCCCTCAGGTCGAGGATCGGACAGGCTCGAACAATCAGGGAGCTGCTGGAAAGCATACACGCCTCAAACCGCGAAAGTCTCACACACTGCACGCTACCACTTGCCGAGATCAAGAAGGCAGCCGGCATAATGCCGGGCCAGCCCCTATACGATGCACTCTTTGTCTACCAGGAGTCGCTCCACAGCCGAGCAGTACGTCAGCAGCCTGGGCTCATCAAGAAGATCGCTCACGAGGATTACCTCGAGACAAAGCTGCTGGCAGAGATCGAGCCCGTGGAGAACGGTTTCCAATTCCGGATCACCTACCACGCTGATACCTTCCACCACGCGCACATGCAGCTGTTCCTCAGGCAGTTTGAATGCATCCTTGGGCATGTCGTCAATGATTTCGATTCTGATCTTGTCTCTATTGCTCAGTGCTTCACGGACAACGTACTTTCTCAGAATAATCTTGTACAGAAGACTTTGGAAGACATTCCTGACCTGGCAACCTTGTTTGAGAGGACAGTGGCAAAGTCGCCTGGAAAAGTCGCCATATGTTTCGCCGAATCCATCGGTGATAGCATTGCTGGCCTGAAGACCATCTCATATGGCGACTTGAACACTCAAGCCAACAGAATCGCTCGGCTTCTCCAGACATCGGGAGCATCAGAAGGAAAACCTGTGGCAATTATCATGGAGAAGTCAATCATGCTATATGCCGGCATCCTAGGCATCCTGAAGGCGGGCTGTGCCTACTTGCCTTTGCTTCCCAGCACGCCGGGAGCTAGGATTCAAACGATACTCGAGCAGGCGAATGTCCGTCTTTGTGTAACGGATGAGAGTTCTCAAGATGGGCTGCCCGTTATCTATGGCTGTCAAATCGTCAGTCTTTGTGACGCTAAGCTCGATGACCACAGCGACGCAAACCTCGGGACCCCCGTTGATTCCTCGCGGGTCGCCAACATCATTTATACCTCGGGAAGCACAGGAGTGCCCAAAGGTGTGTGCGTCACCCAGCTCAACATCGCCAGCAACCTCGACGTTCTCTCCAGGATCTATCCCGTGAAGGAAAACTCCCGCATGCTGCAGGCTTGCTCTCAAGCCTTCGATGTTTCTGTTTTTGAGATTCTGTTTGCTCTCACTCGTGGAATGTGCCTCTGTGCCGCAACCAACGATGTCCTCTTCGCCGATCTTGAAAGGTCAATCACGGCCATGGAAGTCACGCACCTTAGCATGACGCCGACCGTTGCATCACTCGTCAGCCCTCAGAACGTCCCCAAGGTGGAATTTCTCGTCACCTCAGGTGAGCCCATGACTAGTGAAGTCGCTAGAAAATGGATGGGGAAGCTGTACCAAGGATACGGCCCCTCAGAGACGACCAACATCTGCTCTGTCAAGAAAATGACTTCCGAAGATCACATCCGCCACCTAGGCTACGTCTTCGAGAACACTTCCGCGTTCACCTTGGCGCCTGCTAGCATGGATGTCCTACCCATTGGCTGCGTAGGCGAGCTCTGCTTTGGCGGAGATCAGGTGGTGGCTGGATATCTAAACTTGCCGGACGTCACGAAGGCGAAGTTCATTGACCACCCAAGACACGGCCGGTTATACAGATCTGGAGACATCGGCCGAATGCTCGCTGATGGATCGCTCCTGATCGTGGGCCGGGTCGACGATCAGATCAAGTTGCGTGGCCAGCGGATTGAGCTGGGTGAGATCAACGCCGTCGTTGCGGCAGCGCGTGAGGTAGCGAAATGTGTGACATTGCTGGTCAGTCAGGGGCAGCAGCTCGCTTCCTTCTATGTACCATCCGAGGTTGACGGCGGCATGTTTCAAGTTTTGTCGGCCGAGGCCACGGTCGCAGAGGTGAATGAGTCCATTTACGGCACGATCCGGTCTCGACTTCCGGGATACATGGTGCCATCGTATCTAATCCCCATTTCGACCATTCCAATGACCTCGTCCGGCAAGATCGACAAGAACACCCTCAGGGATGTTTTCGGCAAGCTTGCTCCGGGAGACTTGGAAGCCTTCGGAGCCGCTACACAGGCCACAGACGCTGATAGTGACTGGTCTGATGAGGAGCGCAAGGTCGCTGCTGTTGTAGCTGATGTTTTGAATGTGTCTTCGCGGGACATCGGAAGGTGGACGCCGCTCACCAGCTTGGGACTTGATTCTATCTCTGCAATCGCGGTCGCAAAGGGTCTGCAGGGTGTGCTTGCCCTCAGGGTGCCCATCTCGGCTATCTTGCAGAACCCTTGTGTTGCGAAGTTGGCTACGCTGCTCACTGAGGACCGGACTGAGGTTACCATGAAAGGAGACCCGCTCGACGTCTTCCCACCAGAGCTAGTCGAGCAGATCCAGCAGCAAATCCGCAGCAAGTCTCTCGAGGTCGAGAAGATACTTCCCTGCACGCCTCTTCAAGAGGCGATGCTGGCATCTTCCACCGGCGACGCTTCATATCTTAACAAGATGGTGCTCACGCTCAATGCAGATGCCTCCGCCATGATGCAATACTGGACCAACATGTTCCAGAGACATGGTATTCTTCGCACATGCTTCTTCAGCACTAACGACCGCGAATATTCCATGGCACAGTGCATTCTGAGGTCTTGGGAGCCTGAGTGGCTGACCTTCGATGCGGCAGGCAGCTCACTCGATGCTGTCATCAGCAAGCATGCCGAAGCTATTTCTGCTGTGCTTGACTCTGGAGAACCGCCCATCTCCTTGGCTGTAATCAAGAATGGCACAGACACTTGTTTGTCCTTTGTATGTCACCACGCCTTGTACGATGGAGTGGCCATATCACGGCTCCTCGAAGAGATTGAACAGATTTCTCAGGGTATCCAGCTCCCTCCTGCGCCATCATACGAGCCATTCCTGCGGGAGATGATGTACTTACCGGAGCACACTGATGATTTCTGGAGCATGCACTTAGAGAACCTAGAACCAAAGTCGTTGCCTCAGGCCTCTGACGCCCGGGGCGGTCGTGACGTTCTGACGAAATCATTGGATTTATCACTATCCAGCATCGATCAGAGCCTCAAGGCCCTCAATTCTTCCCTCCTGCCCCTTCTCCAGGCGGCATGGGCCAACCTCCTCCGGATAATCATGGATTCTGACGACATATGCTTCGGAAATGTCTTCAACGGCCGCACTGGCACAGTCGACAGGGTTGACGAACTCGTCGCGCCGTGCTTCAACACCATCCCAGCCCGCGTTGACTTCCAGAATCACAAACGCAACAACGACCTCTTGAAGAGCTTCCAGCATCTCAACCCCCAACTGTTGCAGTACCAATTCACGCCATTGAGGCGCATTCAGAGCCTATCCTCTACTAAAGGCACGAGACTTTTTAATACATTGTTGCTGTTGCAACAACCCCCACAAAATCTTGATGAAAGGCTTTGGACACTGAAAAGGGATGACGGCGAGATGGACTTCCCTCTCGTGTGTGAGGTGACGCCTTTTTCGGAACCTGGGAAGGGCAGGATGGAGGTTAAAATTCATTTCGATCGGTGAGTGCGGTTGTTTCGCTTTGTCTGAAGTCCATGTGGCTGACTGATCTTGACCCAGTTCTTCTGTTTCGGATGCATACGCATGTATTATATTTGATACCCTGTCGCACATACTTTCGATGTTTTTGCGGTTCCCGTCGTCTCGTATAATCTCCAAGCAGTCTCTTCCTACAGCACTTCAAGATAGACTAGAGGTACTGCATCTTGTGTATCCTGAGGGCGCATTGAGGGAGACACCACGTGAGACTGATGCGGACGAGTGTTGGTCTGAGTCTGAGCAGAGCGTCCGCTCGGTTCTCTCCCAGATTACTGGGGTCAAGGAGGATAAAATCGGTCGACACATGACCATATTCCAACTTGGATTGGACAGCATCAACGCCGTCCAGGTGGCTGCAATGCTGAGGAGGGAGCATTATCCCAGCGTAACGGCCACCGATGTTCTGGAAAATCCAACGTGTTCCAAGCTTGCTGGAAAACTGTCGACAAATCAGCCATCAATAGAGAACTTGGACCAATACGACGTCACCGTGTTTGGCCTCGCTGCAACAGCTTTGCTCGCACATGACGTGCCGAATTGGAAACCCCTCGAAGCTGTCTTGCCTTGCACGGCTCTCCAAATGGGCATTTTGACGGAGTTCATCAACTCCAAGGGCAAGGACTACTTCAATTTCATCAGCTTCCGTGTCAACCGGGAGACCCCCGTGCAAGAACTCATGAAGGCCTGGACGAGGTTAGTTGAAGCACATGCAATGCTTCGTACTGGTTTCACCCCGTTGGATCACCCGGACACATCGTTCGCTATGCTTCAGTACTCGTTCGCCGACGATGTGGTGCCAGTGACTGTCAACGATGATGCCGACAAATTTGATCCGACAGTGTGGCAGCTCGAAGCATCACAGAGGGCATTCAACAACTTGCATGAGCCGCCATGGGCGGTTGCTCTTGTGCCAGATTGTGAGGGCATCAACATGCATCTTGCCATTCATCATGCTATCTACGATGCTCAATCTCTGCAATTGATCATGGGAAATCTGGCACGAGCATTTCAAGAAGAACCACTCTTCATCGGGACAGAAGTCAGCACTATCGTGCAAGACATCATCACACAGACGAGAAGAAGCAAGGAGTTCGCTAAAGAGTTCTGGGAGAAGCAAGCCCCAAAGACTGTCATCAACAAGTTCCCTGTCATGACACCTTTAAGGGAAGAGAAGCGAAGCATCGATGTCAGATCAAGAACATGCTCTCTCCCATTCGCCAACATGGAAGATGCCATCAAGAATGCGGGCCTCACAGTCCAGACAGTAGCTCAAGCTGCGTGGCTCAGGATCCTGTCCTCTTACCTCGGCGAACCTTCGATTGTCTTCGGAACCATTTTCTCTGGTCGAGACTCCGAGGCGACTCGCGACGCGGTATTCCCTTGCATCACGACGCTGCCCATAATAGCCCAAAACTCCTCGTCTAATCGTGAACTTCTTAACACGATGATGGAGTACAACACTGGGCTACGGCGCCAGCAACGGACACAGCTTACTGATATCCAAAGGTGGCTTGGCCATCCAAACACCAAACTGTTCGACACACTACTCGTATACCAGAGATTCCAAGAAGATGGCGAGCAACAGGCGCCGTGGTCTATGGTTGACGAGAAAGCCACCGTAGACTATCCAGTCTCTCTTGAGGTCGAGCCTTCAGATGGGTCTGTCGAGCTGCGTATTACATTCATCAACGACATTCTACCGGCCAAGCAAGCAGAAATACTGCTAAGTCAATTTGATGCCGTGTTCTGCGAGCTGGCACAGCATCCGGACGGCAGTGAGGATGACCTGGTGAAGAGGAACTCGGAGTTGTTTGCAGTTCTCCCAGCAGAAGAGCCAGAGCTGGAGTCAGAGGTGGTTTTCCTGCATCAGTTCGTCGAAGTCAGCGCGCAAAATGATCCTGACAAGACGGCTCTTGATTTCGTATCTGGGTTCGAGAATGAGAAGCCAGTGTCTCGCAAGTGGACTTACGGAGAGCTGGACGAGAGTGGTAACAAGGTCGCCAACTTGTTGTCTTCCCATGCCACGACAGGCGATATCGTTGCTGTATGTTTTGACAAGTGTCCCGAAGCGCATTTCGCGATGCTAGGCATTCTAAAGGCCGGGTGTGCGCTGCTTGCACTGGATCCGGGCGCGCCGTCCTCACGGAAGGAGTTCATACTACAGGACTCAGGGGCTTCTGTGCTGCTGACCGATAGGCAGTCAAGCAGCAACATGGCTTTCAATGTCACCGTACCTGTCATTGTGATTGACGAGCAATCCCTTGCAGCAGCCAGTGCGTCTCAGCCAATGCTCACACGATCATTGAGCCCGGGAGACAGGAGCTATTGCCTGTACACCTCCGGCACGACAGGAACACCAAAAGGCTGTGAGATCACACATGAGAATGCTGTACAGGCGATGCTTGCTTTCCAAAAGCTTTTTGAAGGACACTGGGATGAGGACTCAAAATGGCTTCAGTTTGCCTCCTATCACTTCGACGTCTCTGTGCTAGAACAGTATTGGACGTGGTCCGTCGGCATCGCCCTGGTAGCTGCCCCTCGGGACGTCATCCTCGAAGACCTTGCCGGGACAATCTCGCGCCTCGAGATCACGCACATCGACCTCACGCCCAGTCTGGCTCGTCTGCTGCATCCTGATGATGTACCGAGCCTTCGCAGGGGAGTCTTCATCACAGGCGGAGAGCAGCTGAAGCAGGAGATCCTCGACGTGTGGGGACCGGAGCGTGTCATTCACAACTTCTACGGGCCCACTGAAGCTACCATCGGAGTAACGACGTACCCTTGCGTGCCCATCAACGGGAGGTCGTCGAACATTGGAAGACAATTTGCCAACGTGGGCTCGTACGTGCTGCGCCCTGGCACGGGGACCCCGGTCCTGAGAGGTGGTGTGGGCGAGCTCTGTGTGTCTGGCAAGCTTGTCGGCGCAGGATATCTCAACAGGGAAGAACTCACCGCTGAGCGATTTCCCACTCTGGAAATGTTTGATGAGCGGGTTTATCGCACAGGCGACTTGGTTCGCGTTCTTCATGATGGATGTTTCGATTTCCTCGGCCGAGCTGATGACCAGGTCAAGCTCCGCGGTCAACGTCTCGAGATTGGAGAGATCAACCATTGCATCAGGACTGGTGTTCGCGAACTCACGGATGTGGTGACACTGGTAATCCGCAACGAGAAGCAGCAGAAGGATCTGCTTGTTTCGTTTGTGGTCACAACACAGCAGCAAAAGAAGTCGAGCGAGCTTCAGGTGATCAGTGGTGACGAGGCGGCGAGCATCAACCACGCGGTCCAGCAGGCTTGTCGCGAGAAGCTCCCGGGCTATATGGTACCCACATATGTCCTGCTCCTGTCGTTCATCCCGCTGTCACCAAATAATAAGGCCGAGGTCAAGGAGCTCAGGGCGCTGTTCAACCAGTTGAGTCCGGGGCAGCTTGTGGCGCCTTCACCTGTGTCCAGTGCTGAAATTGGAGGCCTTGGAAAGAAGATCTGCAAGGCTCTCAGTAACATGTCTGGTTTCTCGGAGGAGAGAATTTCACCGTCCACGAACATCTTTGAGCTTGGCGTGGATTCGATCTCTGTGATGCGCTTCGTGAGGGCCCTTAAGCAGGAAGGTGTCAAGGCGACTCCCGCTGTGATATTGAGAAACCCGACTATCGCAGACCTCGCCCAGGCCTTCCAATTATCACAAACATCGACGGGATCAACCAGTGTCCTAGAGGCAAGACAAGCGGTTGAGGCATGTCAGCATAGGCACAGGGGCATGTGCTGCAGAGAATTGGATGTCAAGCCTGATGACATCGAGTACATCGCGCCTTGCTCGCCGCTGCAGCATGGGATGATCTCGCGGTCCAGAACAGAGGATAATGAAGGGGCATATTTCAATACCTTTCGCTTCGAGCTGGCGGAGTGCGTTGAAGTGGAGAAGCTCCGCTCAGCCTGGGCGAGGCTGGTCGAGGAGCACTCGGTCCTGCGAACACGGTTCGTGTCGACGACGGATGGGTTTGTCCAGGTTGCGATGAAGGTCCTGGCGGTACCATGGGATAAGGCCGAGCTGCAGGATGGTGACGATCTGGAGGCTGTGCTCGCTGGTCGGCGCGAGGCTTGGATCGTGAGAAACAATCAGACTATCGACCGGCCCTTAGAATTCCTGCTTGTTAATGGGAACGGAAAGCAGAAATTAGTCGTGCACATATTCCATGGAGTATATGACGCCAACAGCTTCGACTTGATGGTGGATCAGGTGGCAAGAATCTACAAGGACGAGGCGGACGTCGAAGTCAAAGCACCCAGTTTCGTCGATGCTCTCCTCCACGGACCACTTAGGAACCTTTCCTCTTCCAGGAACTTCTGGGAGGAACACCTCAAGGGAGCAAGCCTGTCTCCGGTACCTCAGATATCTGAGATCCCAAGCGACCATGATCTCAGCATCTCCCGCCGCATCCGCTTCGAGGCCCTTGATAAGCTTGGCAGGAAACTGGGTGTCACGCAACAGGCAGTCATCCAGGCTCTCTGGGGATCTGTGCTTCAGCGATACTTCTCATCTGGCGTCACATTCGGCATCATCGTCTCGGGCCGTTCTCTCGAGCTAGAAAATGTGGACAAGACCATCGGGCCCCTGTTCAATACCATCCCGTACCACCGCTGCTTCCAACACGGTCAGACCTGGTCATCGGCAATCCAACAGTGCCATGAGTTCAACACGGCCATCTTGCCATTCCAGCACGTTCCTCTAAGGGATGTACAGAAGTGGTGCTCGGGAGGCAAGCCGATTTTTGACACCCTGTTCTCATTCCAGCGAGCCTCGATCACTGGTGGAGTGGGTGAAGGGCTGTGGATGGAGATCGATGGGAATGTCAACCCGGATTACCCACTCGCTTTTGAGGCTACCTTGATGCCTGACGGAGAACTGCGGGTTTTGATTGTGACGCAGAAGGGTATCGCAGATGAGGAGTCCCTGCAGGGTATGGTTGATGGTTTCGAGAAGATGGCGAGGAGTGTGGTTGAGGATCCCCAGGGGTTGGTGATGGCTGCTCCTGGGGATATTGTTGTCGCTGAGCCTCAGGATATAACGACTGGCTCTGCCGTTGAGGCTACCCATCTCGACCTGACTGCATCGAACGAGGCATCCCTTGAATGGACACCTCAGGCCGAGGCCATTCGCAGAGAGATGGCCGTGCTTGCCGATATGAAAACATCTCTGATCGGCCAAAACACGACACTCCTGGAGCTCGGTCTTGACAGCATTGACACTATCAAAATTTCAGCCAGGCTTCGAAGGGCTGGCATCCCCTTGAGTAACAGCGAGCTTGTCAAGGGCCAGAGCATCGTCAACTTTATTACCATCCTGCAAGCCAAGCACGCGGGGCAGGATGAGGTTCATGACAGCGGCTACTCATCCGACGTCGAGGACTCGTCGACATCTTTGAAGACATACCTGGCCGCAAATGGCCATCGTCTCAGCAACGTTGACCAAGCTCTACCGCCGACACCGCTTCAAGATTCCATGGTGTCCAAGATGATACAGTCAGACTTCCGAACTTACTTCAACCACGACGTACTGGAATTATCACCGGATGTGGATATCCAGCGACTCAAGGAGGCCTGGATGACTGTCATCACCAACTCGCCAGTCCTGAGGACTGCGTTTGTTGAGGTTGATAGCCCTGCGTTTGATTTTGCGTACGCACAACTCGTCCTGAAGGACCCCTCGCCAAATATCCGCAAGGTCGCAGTCCAGTCTCTCGACGAAATGGAATCCGTCATGGAACAGGCGCGTCTGAATGCTCAGGCAAGCGGTGGACATTCCAATCTCCTCCAGGTCACATTCGCCGTGTCTGGTCAGAAGATGTACATGGTCCTGTCCATCGCGCATGCGCTCTACGACGGCTGGTCGCTAGGACTGCTGCACCAGGACGTTGAACGTGCCTACCACGGCAGGTACACTCCTCGCGAACCGTACACTGAGTACTTGGGCGAGATCCTGCGATCGTGCAAAGATGGTGCAAGGGAGTTCTGGTCAGACTACGTCTCTGGAGCTGTGCCGACATTGTTCCCTACTCGCGAGCACACGACAGAAACCTCTTCCAACAGGGCAGAATTCACGCTCTCGACGCCAGCATCGGCCCTGAAATCATTCTGCAGACGCCAAGCCATCAGCCAACAAGCCGTGGCCCAAGCATGTTGGGCTGCCGTTCTGGCCACCCATTGCAAGCGTCTTGATGTATCCTTTGGCACCGTGCTATCCGGCAGAGAGACAGAAGCTTCCGAGGAGATGCTCTTCCCGACCATGAACACGGTCCCCGTTCGAGCGGTCTTGTACGGGTCTGTATCGACGTTCCTGCGATACATGCAAGACAACATAACCAGCATCAACCAGTTCCAGCATTTCCCGCTGCGGAAGATACAGGCCTCGGTGAAGGAGAAGGGAGAAGGTTTGTTCAACACGTTGTTCATTCTGCAGAATAGCAATGCTGGAGAGTCGAAGGGTGAGGGTGTTGAGCAGCTTATGAAGTCGGTTGAGGGCGCGTCAGCTGTGGAGTATCCGGTCTGTGTGGAGATGGAGGTCGTTGGGGATGAGATCGTCTGGCGGACGGCTTGTGACGATGGGTATCTGTCATCGGGCGGGGCGATGAGGTTGCTGCAAGAGTTGGACAGCGTGCTAGGATTCTTGGTGACCTCGC
The DNA here is from genome assembly GCA_016508685.1 of Cytospora piceae. Lineage (NCBI taxonomy): Eukaryota > Fungi > Ascomycota > Sordariomycetes > Diaporthales > Cytosporaceae > Cytospora > Cytospora piceae. Next base: position 33,177 of record JADMLE010000019.1, on the reverse strand, counting down.
CCGATGGCGATATTTTGAAGTTTGGTGATGATGGAGTCTCGGTCTGTGGATCCCCGGCGTTTCATCCGCAGGAAGCTATCACAGCGTCTGAGACCAATCAGCCAGACGAGGTTGACGGGGACGACGGGGACGACGGGGAGGCCTGGTCGCCCAACGAAGAGGTCATCAGGGAAGTCCTTGCGGTCGTGTCTGGCGTCGAGGAAGCCTCTATCAGCAAGAGTCACAACCTCTACCATCTTGGGCTCGACTCCATCAGCGCCATAAAGGTGAGCTCAGTGCTACGCAAGCGAGGTGTTGTGGTCAGCGTGCGGAACATGATCCAGGCCATATCAATCAAGGAGATGGCTAGGAAAGCTGAGGCGAGTTTGTCCTCGACCTCGGTGGCAGCAACGCAGGAGGAAGACGCCTCGAATTCGTTGGCCACAGCGACGAAAGACATGGACGTCCACGTGCTTCTTCAGGCTGCGGGTATTGATACGACAGAGGCTCTCGAGGTACTTCCTGCCACGGCGATGCAGACACATGTGCTCAGCGTCTGGCAGAATACAAAGGGTGCTGTATTCTATCCTGAGTTCCAGTACCGGCTGTCCGGTATTAGCAGTCGCGAATTCGTTGACAGAGCCTGGAAGAGCCTTGTTGGAGAGATACCGATACTGCGGACAATGTTTGTTGCCACCGGATCACGCACGATTCCGTTCATCCAAGTCATCCTACGAAGTATTGATGGGGTCAAGAGCCCCTTCGTGTCGCTCAGTGTGGAGAAATTGGGTGAGGGGAGGTGGGTGATGCGATTGAGAATCCATCACGCCCTGTACGATGGAGTCAGTTTGCCCAAGATCATGGACCGTTTCCAAGTGCTTCTGGGAATTGATGATGAGGCAGCAGTGGCAGAAGGACACGGAAGTCAGATCGCGTCGTCTCCATGGAAAGACCTCGTCGCCTCATCACTCACTGAGCGGGCAATGGCAAATCGAAGAGACTTCTGGACGGAGTATTTGCAAGGAACCAATTCAATACCCCTCGACCTTTTGGGGGATACGGATTGTGGTGCGTCACAGTCACCAGGCACACGCGTCAACTTCCTACAACGCGCTGCCCTCACAGAGACAAACACCCTCAAAGCACTCTGCTCCAAGCACGGCATCAGCGTCCAGGCCGTCTTCCTTGCGGCATATGCCAAGGCCCTCGCGTCAGTCTCCGAGCAGAAGGACGTGGTCTTCGGCATCTATCTCGCCAATCGAGGTGCCCAGGAACAGCTCCCGTACCCGACACTGTGTCTCGTCCCACTCCGCGTGCAAGTCCCAGAGGGAAATCAACTTGTCGATGTAGCGGCCAAGGTCCAGCAGGATATACACAAGATATCGAATGCTGAGAACGTGAGCGTCGGGCTGTGGGAGGTCAAAGAGTGGACGGGCATTGTTGTTGACAGCTTTGTCAACTTCTTGAGTCTGCCGGGGGAGCTGAAGGGGGTTCCTGACCAGGCCGACGGAGATGGCAGAGTGCAACTCGAGGAAGTTGGCTTCGATGAGGTGATGGCGTCCAGCGAGGACCCGACCGTTGTTTGCCCGAGTCAGATACCGTGGCTCGAGAAGAATGCTGTTGGGGATGCTTACCCTGTGAGTTTCCATTTTACACACTCTTTCCCCTATAACAAGTCTGATATGTTGCTTGTGTGTGGACATTGAATGCTGACAATGTGATCTCAACAGGATGCGGTTGACATCGAGGTATCGATACAAGATGAGGGTGCGATGGACATTGGTGTGTTTGGGTCGCATGGCAAACTGGGTGAGAAGGGCGCGGAGGGTCTGGTGAGAATGCTTGTTGGTATGTTAAGAGTGTAGATGGAGGACGGCGACATATTTTGGCATATTCTACGCGGTGATTGATGGGCGGCGTACTTATCTTGGGCATTTTCATTTTAAGGAGTTATGGCAGGCGCAAGCATACGGACAGCATTACACATGGGGCACGCAGGTTGAGGTTAGAAACGGGCGGTAACACTTGGTAGAAAAGTTGATTGATTTGTTTGGGTATCATTGCATTAAACTCTTGTCTGAATAGTCTCGTAAGCATCAAGCCACCATGAGTATTACTACTTCTGCCGGATGTTCTTGGGCTTGCGCTTCTTGAACACCACAGCTGGAGTATCTGCTCCTCCAGTTGGTTCTGGAGCACCGTCCCCATCTTCCGTCTTGATCCTGGGGGCACCAGACTTCGCATCCGCACCAGCATCTTCTGCTGGTGGCGTTGCTATTGTCGGTAGTTCGGCAGGTATTGGGCCAGGCTCATCCGATGGCTCTTCCTTGATGGCCGGTTGTTCCTCCGCAGTCTTCACAGATGGCCCATTGCCGTCCTCTTTCTTGACATCTGCATCCTCCTCTTTCTTCCCCACCTTCTCCCGTTGCTCTTCCTCTCCCTCCTCCTCCTTCTTCTTCACCGTGAGACCCCCGCTGAGCAGAGCGTCCAGATCATGACCGGCGCCATCACCTCCAACGGTTCTCGAGTCCCGCCCCCAGCGTCTAGGCTTCTTGAACAGACCCTTGACGGCCTCCTCCTCTTCTAGCTGTTCCTCTGTACGTTCCCGCTTGTGTATGCCTCGTGCTATAGCCCCGGAATTTGCGTCGCCTGGTTGCTTCTGTACGACTGTAGTGGAGGTCACCTGCCAGTCGCCGGCCATGGCCAAGTCCCTCCTGAATTCGTCGGGCAGGCTGACGCCGAGGGAGGCGAGTTGTTCGGCCTGCCGTTTGCGTTCTGACTCTGGCAGTGCACCGTCGGGGCGTGGTCTTGTAGCATTTGCGCCGGTGCCCGGTGCAGAAAATGTGGACGTAGATGTTCCGGGAGTAGAGCCGCCGGCGGCAGCACTACTACTACTGCTGCTGCTGACGACACCGTTCAGGCGTTCGATCTCCCTCTTTGCTCGGTCCTTCTCCCTCTCTTCCTTCTCATGGCCTCGGTGGAGATCGCGCAGGGCACGCTTCACGCCGCCCTGGTGCTTGGCTGTGGCATCGTGGTTCTGGCGCTCGAGCTTGGTGTCGCGGACGAAGACGGAGCAGTGTTTACACCAGTACTTGGGTGTTGACTTCCAGTACTCGGCCATCTTGACAGGGAGAGTAGGTTATTCGGAGGACGAAAGAGGGATTTGTCTCGTATGTGTGGGCGAGTATACTCTATGTGTCTTGGTTGTTGACGGTTGGTTACTGTATTGTTGGTGTTTGTGTCTGCCGAGCCGAAACGGCCAAAAAGGTTCCCGGCCGGCAAAAAGACCAAAGTACCGAAGTACCGAAGTATCTTGTATCTAAACAACCTGGGTGGAAGGTAGTGTGACTGGATTGTGAATGTGCTTACCTAATCACGGGTCTGTCATGCCTTTCCCGTCGTTCCAGCTTCAATTGCAGCAAGAACGACGCGTCGTGTTTGTGTTTGTTAATTATTGGGCGGCGACGACGACTTTACCTTCTCACAACTAAACACCGTCACCAACATCACCATCACCTTCATCGCAAGCATCACAAGCATCACAAGCATCGCAAGCATCGCAATCATCACCAGCATGAAGGGACAACTCTTCTTTATGCAACTGCGGTTCCTTTATTCGGTCTATTGGCCTATGTACAGGGGCATCAATCCTATTATGCTACCTTGTGGGGGATGAGGAAAGTCCTAAGCCGAGTCCATCGAACTGCGAGGAGGAAAAGATGCCCCTCAATCAAGAGCAGCATCTCTCGGCCGAAAACAATACCCAACAACCCCACTCACGACCTCATTGAATCTCTTCAATGTTCAACAACCTCATTGTGTGTCCTCATGGCTGGTTTCCCCATAGCCAGAATCCAGCATCCAGTTTCATCCTGTCATACCATTCCATGCCGTGCCATGCCATGTGGTGCGATGGGCCTCGTTATAAAAGACTGACAACGGGTATTTGATCCCATTTCATCAACCCGTTTGGATAACCTTCCCATCAATCCCCAAACCAGTGGACAGGACCATGCCACAATACCGTACAACACCTCCCTCGTGGAAATAAATCAAAAACAAAACTCCGTTCCTCATATCAAATCCCTTTCATTATGCTCCACCGAAAAACCGGGTGGAAAGCCAAATCATCAACAAGTTTCATTGACCCGAATCAACCTTGGACCATGGTTGCCTTTCCGAAACATGAGCGAGCACAGATTCCTCCTCCCACGCGGTGGTGGGTTGATTGATTATCGATCCATCGATCGACTGTGTCGCAACAGCGGAAAAGGCGATGAGGGCAGGGAAACAAAACGGGTCGTATGCACATAGGTGGGGGTGTGGGTTCCTCAAAGGAAGGCGACAGCACCAATCAGGCCGAGGAACAGCGCTCCCATCGAGCTCATCTGGACCGATCCAGCACCGCTGCTAGCAGGAGCCGAAGTGCCAGTGGCACCAGAAGACGTGGCACCCGAGGGTCCACTGCCCGTGGCCGACGTGGCGAGGGTCGTGCCCGACGCACCACTGCCAGAGCCAGAGGCTGAGCCAGAGGCTGAGCCTGAAGCAGAGCCTGAAGCAGAGCCCGAAGCAGCGCCTGAAGCAGAGCCAGAAGCTGGGGCGGAGCCCGAAGCGGAGGCCGAGGCAGAAGCACCAGCAGAAGCGGGCAGGGTCTCGGTGGGCACGACGACAGTGCTGCCCGCCTCAGAACCAGCGGGGGAGGTGCCAGCAGCAGCCGTGGTCTTCTCAGTGGCCGGCGCGCTGGTCACAGTAGGAATGGACGCGGGAGGCGTAACCTGGATCTGACCATCCGAGTACTGCGAGACGGGAACAGCGGTCGAAGTGGCGGCTGCGGTCGTGGTGATGCTAGCGCAGGGAGTGGTGCCGACCTGGACTTGACCTGGAAGTGCATGTCGTCAGCACCTATTGATCTTCACACATACACAAACAGGAGCGGTTGGACTTACCATCGGCGATCTGCGAAACCTGGCAGAGGGGAACACCAGCGGTGGTGGTCCTGACTTGGGGCTGTCCGTCGGACAGGGCAGAAACAATGGTGGTGGTGACAATCTCGGTACCCACAACCTGGCCATCACCCGACTGGGAGGAGCTTCCACACTCCATCAGGACAATCTCGACAGGCTCGCACTGGGCGGCCCAGGAGCGGTCGTACAGGTTGTAGAAGTCTCCAGAGGCGCACTCGTACCAAACAGCACTATCACCCAGAGCCAGAGAGCCATTGCCACAGGCGGAGAATCCAGCGGTGTAGATGGCGCCCGCCTGAGCGGGAGCGTCGAACTGGAACTGGTAGTTGCTAGCAATGTATCCAGTGCGACCCTGAGCGTCGGTCAAGATACCGTTGGCGAGGTTGGAGACGAGGATGCCGTCGCCGGAGCACTCATCACGCTTCTGTGGAGGGGACAGATTGTCAGCTTCCTTCATTTGATGGTAACGGGGTTTTGGTGAAGGGGTATGAAGGGGGGGGATGGGTTGTGTCGCCCTTCGCTGGAGAAGGCATGACAGAGACAACAGCTGCCCGAGGCTAGGCCGGGGCAATGTTCGTTGTGTGCTGTGTTGTCGCGACCATCTTCAAAAGGTTCGCGACACGCGATTGTTTGAACGGGTGGGGGTAAAACCGGCATCTCATCGCCCTCGTTTTGAGGTTGACAAGCGACAGTGGGAAGAAGCAGGTGGAGGGGGAGATGTTGCGCGACAACAGACGAGGGAGGCAAAACGGCAAACGAGTCTCCGTTGCAGTTCACCTTCACCTTCAAGATGAAGATGAGACGCGCCACGGCGATGAGGAACACAACAAGAGTTTGGGGGTGAGGGTGCGAAGGTGGAGGGGGGAGGGGGGAAACTTACGGCTATGGGGTTGGCGTCGCGCTTCTCAGCGCCAGCGACCTTGACGACGGTGATCTCGAAGTCGCCAGAGTAGGAAGCATCGCAACCAGCGGGGGCAGTAGCCTTGGGAGAGATGGCGGAGGTCACGCCCTCGGCGATGACCTTGGTGACGCCAAAGGCGACGAGAGCGACAACGTTGACAGCCTTCATCTTGAAAGTTTTCGCGAGAGAGAAAGTCGGGTGTTGAATGAGTGGTTAGGTTTAGAGCGATGGTGTTGATCGATGAACGAACGAAGGAATTGTCAACCACAAAGAGAGAGTTATTGACAGAGCAGGTTTACGGTGGTGGTTTTGGTGGTTGGTGTTGGTGGGACGGATGGATGGTTTTGCAAGTCAATCGATCGGTCGGGGCGGTGGAAAAACGGAAGGAGGTGTGAATCAAGGGCAAACAACAGATTAATGCCACATGTGCTGCAGGCTGCGAGGATGTTGGCGGGTCTCGGATTACAAAGCGAGTGTCCAGAGCTAGGCAACGATAGATAAAATATCGTGGGCCTCAAAAATTAAATCTGATTCACACAGAGTCCTTCGGATGGAGGGGTAGTAGCAGCAGGAGGAGGAACACTAGAGGAGAAGGTGAGGAGGACAACAGATGTGGTGGGTGAAGGGAGAAGGGGGACGAAGGTCTGATATATGCCCCGGACTAAAACTAAGACCATTCCCCAGGGTGGTTTACTACATGCAAATACATGTAAATAGTACAGTACTTACTGTATGGATCAATGTACACTATGTACTTACAACTGCAGGTTTTCAAGCCAGGATTCTAAGCCAGGAGGGGAGTGATGATCAACTTTGTACACTTACTTCACATAGTGATCAACTACACTAACACTACTGGGACTAGCCAGGAGACCCAAGCAAAAACAGAGGCCAAAAGAGCTGTCAGGGCAGGTCTGAGCAGTTGGGAATATCTGTGGGCACACACCTGGGATCAATGGCCTGAACTGTCTAGATAAGGTATCAATCAGCTCGGGGGCTTCACAGGATGTAGTACATGCGTACATCATACAATTATTATCATAGTACAATCACACTCTGTAGATGTGCACATGCGCCAAAACAGGGAACCCCCTGAAGGGAGAATGGCAGATCAGTCTCCTTCCGGCAACAAGAAAAAACAGAGATCAAGCTTTGAACCTTGAAAGGTGGGTCAATGATTGGGGCCAGGGGTATTCGGGTGGCAGGTGGATATGGTGGATTTCCTGGTCGAAGTGGCGGGTATGTGTGTGTGTGGTGGTCTGGTGGTTTAGCAGTTATCTGGGGCTGGGGGGAGGGTGAAGTTGACTGGAATGGAACATAGCTGGCTCACAAGTATCTTCTCTAGAGAGGTACATGCATATACGTACACCCGCATCTGTGTACGTACGCTACGGTAACGTACGTGGCCAACCACCCAGCCCAGCCCGTAGTCATACATAGCTTAACCCACCAACGCTAAAACCATTTCCCGGATATCTGCTCCTCTACTAGGCACAACGGCACAAACCCAACCGAACCGTTCCTTTATTGTGGTTTGTTGTTGTCTTTGTCTGCAGTGGTGACTCGAACCCGACAAATCTACGGAATATCATCTCCTGTGAGTCTGCGACTGCACCGTCACCACTGCACCGTAGGTACCGTAAACCTTTGGATTTGCGGTCGGTCGGTCGGTCGTTAACTCCGTGGAGAAGCATGATGGAACAGTTCGTAACTAAAGACTGGGTCTTCTTTGTAGGGTGTGCGTAATGTACGTACGTGACATCACCCAAGGGACGCAGTGTTCGTCTGGTGGCCCTTCTTTTGCCCTTTGACAGATCTTCTTCCTCCCGGACTGCCGGGAAATCAACCTGTCAACTGGCGGTGTCGGTGTTAGTCACGATCCGTACAACCTCGACTGTTCTTCAGTAATCGTCATTACGGCGGCAGATAGGAGATGGCTCTCTATTCTATCTACATATATGTCCTATCTATCTACTACTATAACAAACCATGCCACCACACAAGCCACACAGACCACACAGGTAGCGAGGTGGACTTGCACGGCATCTAGATGCTAGTCTCAGGCTTGCAGGCTTGCCCAACAGGCACGGGCATGACTGTTTGGGAACGAGACACAGGTGTTGGTGCTGGTGTCGGTGCTAGTAACTAGTGTTGGTGCTGGTGCTGGTGCTGGTGGTTGCTAATTAAGGGCTGGCTACCTTTCTGGCTAACCGACAACCTTATGTACACCTGGGACATGTTTAGAGAAGTCGGCACTGCGGTCACTGACAGTGTTTACTGCGGTTGAAGGAAAGAAGGCTTCGTCTGTTGTGCTGTGTGTTGTGTATGCCTAATCTGCTTGTGCTTGTGCTTGTGCTTGTGTTTGTATACGTTCTGTGTCTCGCCTTACTGCGTTGCCGATGAAGGACTGGCCGGGCAATAGCAGCATTTGGGACTACAGTGTCGAGTTGGAGGTAGAGATGATGATGATACCAATCATGGTGGCATCCCGGTACAACAAAAGCCTAGGACAGCCCATTTCCTATGGAGACACACTCGACAGAAGATGCCGAGACGGCTCTTGTACCGGCTTTTACGGCCCACCGAGGTCGTCGTCTTTAAACACACAGATTCTCCTGATGGGACTTGTATAACTACCTACTAGTATGCGCTAGAGTGGAACATCTAGGCCGTTGACGCGGCTCACACACACACACTCTCTCTCTCTCTCTCTCTCTCTCTCTCTCTCTCTCTATCTCTGGCACGCACTGGCCTTTGTTCGGATTTTGGAAGCAGACGCGGATATCGGGAAAGCCACTTACTCTGTCGAGTCGACCGACAGACACTACCTACTTATGCGGATGTACCTTTTGGGGCGAGGTACATCCAGCTACAGGCCATCGCATCCCTCGAATGAGCGCGGTGGCTGGGCCCAACGCGGCTACTGATGGTTGGTTGGTACTACTTACATATTACACTACTGTACCAGTACGATCCTGTATCTTGTAACCTGTGTCAATACTTTTTCCTGCATACCTAGGTACGGTCTCTGTGCCATTTACCGTCTTGCCTACCAGTGTCAATGTCATTGTCAGTGTCAGTGTCGGCCCATCGTGAAACGAGCTGACTCCCATAAAAATAAAAAGGTCAACCGAGCAACATACTCAAGTAATGTGTATATTTGCCATTGCCAGTGCCAGCGGTGAAAGACAACGGACGGCAACACAACACTCATCCAGTTTTTTAACTCACTGACCTTTTGTGACACATCGGATGGGGCCCGAGCTGGAGACCGACCAGACTGCCAGCTGCAATGACAGCTCTCCTCCCGCTTGTCATGATCCCTCCCTCCCTCTCTTGGGTCTTCCCTCCCTTCTCCCTCCTTCACCACATCTAGCTCAATAATTGGTCAATCAAAAGGGATTATTACGAAGCCCGCTAGGCAGGTACTGGTCTTGGGCCATTTTTATGTACTTAAGTATGTATGTGTGTACATATCTGCATATGTATGGCACACCCTTGACACTCTCCACACACCCGCCGTTCCACGCAATGCAAAAGCGGAGGCTTTTATATAGCAAGAAAAAGATCAACACTGATGTATTCCCATGTACATATGCCGTATGCCGGTGCCCGAAGGACGATCCAGTTTCTTCAAAGGGATGCCGCCGTCCCGCCTTCTTCAGAATTTGCGGCGCCATCTTACTGCTAGTCCGGCAGACCGGACAGAACAGACAACTGAGGAGGTTTATCTGGTAGGCCAAGTAAATATTTATATTTAGCAATCAGGCACGCACATGCACTTACCGCTGGTGTCCCTTCTCTTGTACTCAACGGAGCTCTCGTAGATATCTGACCAAAGCTGTCGAGCCGCATCCTATGTACCGACACGTCCAAAGCCTGCAGGACCATGACATGAGGTCATGCCATGGACATCCTCATGTCGGGGACGGAGAACCGACAGGGCTATGATCCGCGGGAATAATGGGCCACAGTGGAGAGGCAAGATGGAGCACGAGGACCCCTTGAAGCCCTTGGAGCCCATCACGCCCATGTACCGTAGGTAGCAGTGGGTCCAGTTGATCGCAGTGGAATCTTCCCCAAGCCGCCCCCCATCGGTTCGCTCAACCCGATGGCCAAGTCACAGTAGCCGCGACGACAAGCCTATCATACTATGTTATCTGTCTTAGGTACATACTATTTGACATGATAGACAGGCACAGGCCGGGGCCAGCCCCCTTACACACATATCTCCCCGTCGCCCTGTCTCCTCCCTGGTGAGGGCTTCTTGCGCGGTTGAATGGCACGGCATGGCACGGCATGCAGATGGGTAAGAGAGCATGTATGTATGCAGTAAAAATGCTCCCGTGCTCGGGTGACTCGTGACACGATAAAACATTGTATAATTTCAAGATAATACCATATTAATCTAATAGATTGATGACACAGAAACCAAGCAAGAACAAAAGCAAACCCGAAACCTCCATGTTGTTGGTCCTAATCAACCATCATCATTCACCAGCATCCTCAGGCGGCTTGGCTTGGAAGGGCAGAAAAGGGCCGGCAGGAGTACACTACTGTAGGTACTGTACTTTGGCCTGTCTAGTAGGTCGATTCGATCGGCGATCCGCCAACTCGTTTAGGGAAACTTGGCCCGTAGCCCACAATAATCGCGCTCACGGATTAAGCTGCGGCCCCTCGCTCGGATCTGCGGATAAAGGGTCCAATCAAGGCAGTTCATGTCTGTCTGGCAGTTCTGGTAGTCCGCACGTCCATCCAGACCAGAGACCATATTGCCGGGACTGGGGGGGAGGGGTGAACAGACCTGGTCGTGAATTTGCCCTGCCGTCGACAAGCAAATATATAATATCAAACACCAACATGTAGCTCATTAGACATGCTCATGCTCATGCTCATCTTCATCTGCATCCCGTCTCGCCCAACGCCATGCCCATCAGCGCCGCTTCTAGAAGGTATAGTCGGCTGGGCAACACTATTGTATAGTTACATACTCGTACGTACATATGTAGCTAATGCCCAGGCGCTCAGGTCAAAGAGGCAGACGCCGTGTTCATCATCATCTCTGTATGCACTCACAGACTTCGGACCTGGATATCTACTTGTCTACTTCGGGTCAGGATCTACCCGCCACTTGGGATCCTTCTCTGCCTTTCGGTCCGACCACAGCTTGCTGTCTCTGGGGTTGCCCCTGGATGCCGTTTGTTCCCACGGTCCCACTGACAGGCCGCGGCATCCAGGCACTCACAGACCTCAAAGGTCAAATTCCCCGGCCGGGGAATTGATGAAAGAGCTTGGCCGGAAACGGGCAGGACGAAGTATCTTGTCTATCAACTGTGTGTGTGTGTGCAGCCTACAGATATGTACGGCTTTGATTCTTCGGGAGAAATTGAGACATCAGTGCCAAGTAAAGCCCCCTGCAGGAAATTTCGAGATGCAACCTTCCATCTTGGATACTACTGTTTGTTATGTAGTGTAATCTGTAGGTATGTAATCTTGCAGAGACGCCTACCGAGGTGGCTGGACTAATGTGCAGCAGGCAGCTTGCAGCTTCAAGTCCGTCGCTGACTGCGTTGCGTTGGAACGGCTCCTGTTGCTGAGTGGCTGCAAATGCAAATGAACTGCAGGTGGGCTGCCAGGGAAATACATAGATACTGATCCTGTACGGATCCGCGGTGCTGCTGTATAGATACATACCCTTTAATGCACATGTATAGCGGACGTTGTCCTTCCGGACGGCCGACCACATTTGTTCCTCTGGGTGCCACGGTGCCCGAGGAACAACCCCTTGACGACCGTACAACCGTTGGGGGGGGGGACCGCTATGAACGATTGAGGTTATTCACACCAGATTTCTGCTGGGGGAAAAAAGCAAGATACTATTGCGAAGGTGAATCAGGAGGCTCTCAAACCGCACACGGTGCCACAAGGTCTCACCCAAGTGATTGATGAATACGACCCAGCCAACAGCAAGCCGGCTCGCCTTTCTCCATCTTCATAGCCATGTCCTTCTCAGTCAGTCACACACACACACATATGTTGAGCCCCTATTAGGCGAGAGGCTGTCGGTCTTGCGGAAGCCTCCGGGAGACAGGTCGTCTCCGTGGAGCTCCTCAAGTGCAGGCATTGTGGAGGCTGGTGGTCACACTTAATGACAAGCCTATAAACTCCTTTTCGGCTTTTGGAGGAGTGGCCAATATTGTTGTTGGAGCTTCGGTCAGAGACAACGAGCGAGTTCTTACCCGAGAGCCCAGGTTCAGATAGTGGCAACGACCTCGAATATTTCGGTCGATTGAGAGTCACAGCCACTTCCACATTGCTCGAACAAGGAAGAAGCCGTGTACCACTAGATTACAATCATCACCGATGTATTACTAAAGTCTCCCTTAGTCCAGGCTTGGTCACGGTTCTGATATCTTGAACTGTACTCATACCAGCCACCTCCCTCCGAGACCTCCCATGATGAGTCGATGGATCATGGCTAGTTCTTAGTACGGTTATCTGTAGAAGCTGGGGAATAACACATGAAAGCCCGTGCTTGTTGTGTTCATGTCAATGATCAGCATCTCTTTCGGGGGTCGTCCCAATTGAGTCACACGATGAGCAATGTGAGTCAGTATATAAGCCTCAACTCCACACTCACAAGCACATACGACCATACCCAGCGGAAAATTCGGGATCCCGTCCGCTCTCCCATAGACAAGCCGCTGAGGGCTGGATTAGTAGTTGGGTCGGTGACGACCAGCGAATACCCGGTGTTGTATGTTTTTAACTTTTTGTTGTTTTTAATTTTAATTTTTTATTTCTACCCTACGTCGGTGCTCAGCACCTGGGAGAGAGCACTTACCGTACCATCGTTCATCATATCTACTGTATTGTTGATGCCGGACAGGAATTTACAATTGATGATTACCCCTTGAAAAGTGCTATAGAGCCGGTTTCTACGACAGCCCTATTCGAAGCCGTGGAGAGGTCCTCGGCAGCCACAGGCAGAATGATATATCGCAAAGCCAGGATGTACATAGCGTGGTCCTTTAGTTGTTTAATTTTCTGATTGCACAGTTAAGACAGTCATTACGGGTCCCGGTTAGAATAATTACCCCTACATGTGTATCCGGCTCGATTCCGTTTCCCGATTAGTCGATGAGTCTCGGTTGTTACAGAATGCATCCTCCCAGACATATGCATTGAATACCTCGATAATGAACCTCGCTCATGAGTCTCAGGCTTCAAGTAAAATGTATGTAATATGTAATGCTGTAAAGCCAGCATGAGGGGGTCTTCGGGTCTCTGTACGTTACCTGATGCTCTAGAGTGGTTGTAGTAGCCCACCCCCCCCCCCCTCAGGATCTCTTACCGCCTTCGTTGGGCCTGTTTCTGCAGTAGCTTAGAGAAGCCCAGCGATATGCTTAGCCTCGAGTCCCCAACAGCTTGGTTGTGATGTTGGTAGAAGGATCCCGCCTGTGTCCTCCAAGTCCCCTTCCCTTCCTCCCGACACCGCAGTCAGACTTCAACGAAAAGACTCGGTCTCTCTTCCGCGAACGGCTTCTACCTGGATCTACCTCATGAAGTTCCTTTAATCACCCTTTTGCTATGGATCACGAGTGTTCTGAGTAGGGTATCATGAGCCTCAGTTGTCCCACAGGGCGATATTGCGGTGCCTCAGCAACCACGTTTGCTGGTGGTCGGATGCGTCGAGGTGGCCCGCGACTCGAAGCCCCGTGCCATGACAGCGACCTCGCGGCCATATCGATATCCAAATGGAAGTAAATCTACCTCCCGGTCATTGGCACTCGTCTCATAGTTTGGAACTAGGCCCGCGGTCTTCCAGTCTTGAAGGTTGCTCCTCTGCTGAGATCCTCTCCTTTGAACAAGAATATGTGACATTGTGGAGCAGGCCCTGGCACTGGCAGGTGCTCGGGGTTTCATGTTTGTTTAACCAGATGAAAGTGATTGCAATTGGAGAGCCGGTAATTTGGCTCGTATCTAGGTACAGTATAATACTCCATCCAAATATCATGCCAGGCGGTTGCAGGCTGGCTTGTAAAGCAGAGCCTGTAGGTCTAGGAATTACCCGCGGGTGGGTAATGGACCCAATTACCCAATTACCCAGTCACCCAGTCACCCAGTCACCCAGCCACCCAGTTACCCACGGGTACCCACGGGTGAATCTTTCCTGGGCCTAGGCAGAGGGAGGCGTTTTCATATCCACCTGGGTCACCAGAGACAACATCTCGTGCATGTGGCTCGCGGGAATATGTATCAACCCTTCTCTCTGAGAATCACTAATTGTGTATGGTTTGACCTGGTGCCTCCTTCGTTTCCAATAATTACATATGTACACGATGTTTTCAGCCCCCTACAGATGGCATGTAGCTTTCAGCCACTTGGTCAGTATTTGAGAGGGAGAGACCAACCCATCTCCGGAAAATACCCACCCATCAGAAAGTATTTGACAAAAGCCTGGAGTGAGCTGGAAAGAGCCACCAGGTGGGAGGACGAGGTGACCAAACATTGAAACCAGTCTGACTGTCATGGAGGATCCAACTCCTGCAATGAAATAGATAAGAGTGGCAGCAAATTGGTCCAGTCTATACATACCGGCCAAATTCGGTCTACCTCTTGACTTATATTTAGTGTATACATGTAGTGCTATGATTCTTCCAAACACTTACATTTCGAAGCTACCTAAATGTTGCTTGTCTCGCAATACATGATGGTCCAAACATAAACCCATCGCCAACGCTATCGACAACTTCATCGACGGGCTTTGGATATTTTCATGAGAGGCTTGCATACTAGTATATATCAACATGAAGCCCATGAGTAGTACCCATACCGGTACATGCATGAAATATTGCATCAAGACATATACATACATGCCCGGCTGTGTGGGCAACAAACTAAGCCCTAACCCTATATGTAGAGGCCAGAAAGTTGGGGGGGGGGGAGGCGGTGCGGGGAAAGCTTTAGGACCCTTGGACCACCAGTACGTACCTAACCTTGCTGATAAGATAAGGACAAGTGAGGGGCCCCCGCAATACTATTTGGGATTTTCATAATTTTTTTTCCTTCCCCTTCCTGGTCACTCGTCCCTTCAGCAAATTTTTGGTTTCTTCCTGCAGTCCTGTCCTTTTCCTTTTCTCTCCACGATTTTGTCAAGTTCCCTTTCCTTCCTTCCTTTCTTTGTTTATTTGCTCAAGATGGATCGTCAAAGATTGGTGACCCTGCTCCAAGAGAGCCAGATCCGTAAGTCCTCACCTCCTGCGCGTCAAATACGTCTATATGCTCTTCTGGCTGGCTCTTGACTGACTTTTCCCAATACAGCTGATACCCAGAGGGTCAAGGCCGTCACCGCAGAGCTCCAGAAGAACTTCTACTCCAAGCCGGAGTCTCTGCTCCTCCTCATCGAGGTCATCTGCACAAATGAAGATGTCAACCTCCGCCAACAAGCCGCCGTTCAGGCTGCCAGACTCGTGCCCAAGTACTGGGAGAGAATACCCGCAGACCAAAAGGCTGGCGTCCGTCAGCACCTGGTCGAGGCTACAATGAAGGAGCAGAACCCCAGGTGCAGGCACTCTGAGTCTCGCGTTATCGCCGGCATTGCAGGTCTCGACCTCGATGCTGACGACAACGCGTGGCCAGAGCTGATCCCCTCCCTCTTCACCCTCGCCAGCAATGCCGCCGACGTCTCCCACCGTGAGGTCGGCTCCTACATCATCTACGCTATTCTGGAGGAGAACCCCACCCCCTTTGCCGACAAGGTCCGCCAGTTGATCACCCTCTTCACCGATGCCATCAAGGATCCTCAGAGCAGAGACGTCCGCGTCAACACCATGATGTCCATCGGCGCCGTCTTGATGCTGATCGAGCCTGAGGAGGACGACGCCGTTGTGACTGCTGTCCAGCAGCTCGTTTCCCCCATGGTCAATGTTCTCAAGGATGCCGTTGAGAACAATGATGATGAGCGCACCAAGCAGTCCTTTGAGGTGTTCCAGCAGTTCCTCGCCTACGAGCCGGTCCTGCTTGGCCCCCACCTCCGGGACCTGATGGCCTTCATGGCCGGTGACCTTGCTGCCAACAAGAATGCCGACGACGAGGTTCGCTGCCAGGCTCTTGCCTTCCTGGCTCAGGCTGTCCGCTACCGCCGCATGAAGGTTCAGGCCATGAAGGACATGGGCGCCCAGCTCACTCTCAAGAGCATGGAGATCCTCACCGAAATTGATGACGATGAGGACGAGGACGACATCACCCCCGCCCGTGCTGCTCTGTCTCTCCTCGATCAGCTTGCGAGCGACTTGCCTCCTCGCCAGGTCATCGTGCCTCTGCTCGATGCCCTGCCCACCTTCGCCTCCTCTTCCGACGCTGGCTTCCGGAAGTCTGGTGTCCTTGCCCTGGGCACCGTGGCTGAGGGTGCGCCCGACTTTGTCTCCACCCAGCTGAAGATGATCATGCCAATTGTCATCCGCCTGCTCAACGACCCCGACTCCGGCGTCCGTCACACCGCCCTCATCGGCTTGACCCGCATTGCCGATGAGATGGCAGAGGAGCTTTCCGATGACCGTGATGCTCTCGTCCAGGCCATCCTCAACAACATCCAGGCCGCTAGTGCCGGCACCCCCGATGATGCGGCCGCAAAGAAGAACGTTGAGATCATGCGCTGTGCTTGCGCCGCGCTGGATGCTCTGGCGTCCGGTTTCGACTCCGATGTCATGCAAAAGTACGGACCGGAGCTCATCACTCCCATTGGCAACCTCTTGGCTCACCCCGACTTCAAGGTCAAGGGCGCCGCTGCTGGTGCCCTGGGTGCCATTGCTGGCGCCATGGAGGAGAGCTTCGCCCCTTACTTCGACAACACCATGGCCGCCCTGGCACCCTTCGTCCAGATCAAGGACAGCGAAGACGAGCTGGACCTCCGCAGCGGTGTCTGCGACGCTATGGGCCGCATCGCCACGGCGGTCGGCCCTCAGAAGTTCCAGCCCTATGTTATGGATCTCATGAAGGCGAGCGAGGAGGCTTTGAACCTCGGAAACCCCAGACTCCGCGAGACGAGCTTCATACTGTGGAGCTCTCTGTCCAAGGTGTACGGGAAGGACTTTGCCCCCTTCATCGTCGGCGTCTTCAAGGGACTGTTCGACAGCTTGGAGCAAGAGGAAGAAGGGCTTGTGCTCGATCTTTCCGAGGAGGAGAAGGCCATCATCGGCGACGGTGGCAAGAAGAAGGCAGAAGGCGAAGAGATGGACGACGACGACTTCGAAGAGGAAGATGATGATGACTGGGCTGATTACGGAGTCACTCCCGAGGCCATGGAGAAGGAGGTCGCCATCGAAGTCCTTGGAGATGTCGTTACGCATGCATGCGGCCTCGCCGAGATCTCTCAGTACCTCGAGAAGGCCCTGGAGAGTATCACGCCTCTCATTGAGCACAACTATGAGGGTTGCCGTAAGGCTGCCATCAGTACCTTGTGGAGGTCCTACGCCCGTGTCTTCGAGCTCTTCGAGGAGCAGGCCGGCTCTAAGTGGGAGCCTGGCTTCCCTCCCACGCAGGTTCCCTCCGAGACCCTGGTCAAGTTGGGCGAGATCGTCGCTACGGCCACCCAGAAGCTGTGGCCTGAGGAGATTGACCGGTATGTCCAAACTTCCCTTACTGTCTTTATGTCTTCCTTTATGATGAGCACATATGCGTTACACCCAGCTCACTCAGACGCAATTTTGCGGTTGCTGAGAACACGTTACATCTACTCCTGAAAATCCCGGAACAAAACCATCTGAATCACTTGTATCAAACTACTTTGAGTAAACGTACGCTGACAAGATGAATCTAGTAATGTCGTCACCGAGATCAACCGCAACGTGGCCGCGACCCTGAGGGCATGTGGCCCTGCCATCCTCACCCAGGACAAGATGGTCGAACAGACCGTCACCGTCCTGACTACTATAGTCACCCGCTCGCACCCTTGCCAGCAAGACTTGGGAGATGAGGAAGAGCAGGATGCTGACGCCGGCTCATCCGAGTACGACTGGGTCGTTGTCGATACCGCCCTTGATGTCATTATCGGACTGGCCGCCGCCATGGGTCCTCAGTTCGGCGAGCTGTGGAAGATCTTCGAGAAGCCGGTGATGAGATTCGCTTCTTCTCAGGAGAACCTCGAGCGCTCAACAGCGGTCGGTGTCCTTGCCGAGTGCTCTGCACACATGGGTGCCGCTGTGTCGCCCTACACGCCAGCGATTCTCAAGCTCCTGCTCAAGCGCCTCACAGACGTGGATCCCGAGACCAAGAGCAACGCTGCTTACGCGACGGGCCAGCTCATCTACAACTCCACCGACGCCAACACCTACCTGCCTAGCTACACCGACATCCTGTCCAAGCTGGAGCCCATGCTGTCCATCGACCACGCGCGTCTTAAGGACAATGCTACTGGCTGTGTGTGCCGCATGATCATCTCCCACCCTGACCGCGTCCCCATCGCGGACGTTTTGCCGGTTCTCGTCGGGCTCCTGCCCCTGAAGGAGGACTTTGAGGAGAACACGCCCGTCTTCGAGTGCTTGTACAAGCTTTGTAAGTCCTGGTTCCAGCCTTGATGCCGATTGATCAAACACTAACCAACCCACTTTCAGACGAAGCCAACGAGTCTACCGTGCAGAGCCTCACATCCAAGCTCATTGGTGTCTTTGAGAAGGTCCTCAGCCCACCCGAGGCTCAGCTCCAGGACGAGACGCGCCAGCTGGTGCAGCGTATCGTCCAGAGCCTCTACAAGGCTAAGCCGGACCTGTTCCAGGGCCATGAGCAGGTCCTGAAGCTCGCCGGCGCGGCTTAAGGACGTGGACGGAGTACGGAGAGAGAGAAGGGTGGACAGCGATATGCAATGTCCATCCAACTAATAATGACGACTGACTAGATGATGATGTTATGTTGTTCGAACTCCTTTTGTTGTTTTATAGCCTCTACCTAGACAGAGACATCAATGATTCCCCCTTTGCGCTATGCAATACTCTGCCACCTGATGGACGCCCTTGACAATACCAGGCCCAGTGATGTTCGCGTGATTGACAGGAAGTATATTCTTCGACGGTATATCATACACAAGCCCGTGTTTTCCCAGGTTTCTTCTTATTACATAAACTTTGTTATGCCTCCCTATGCGTAATCCCCTGGGAGTCTGAGAAGGAGCGAGGGTCACTTGTGAACGTTGAAGTCGGAACCCCAACCCAGCCAGTTCAGGGTTAGCTACTATGTACTTAAAGTATTTGGGGAGGGGGGGGGGGTACACGGACACTTAGTAGTGTGCTGACTACTCATTTCCTCGGCCAATGACAACGAAGTGGGGCAGTGATGACTTCACTAACCCTCGGGCCTCGATATCGAAGTGACTTCAATTAACTTCCTGGACTGGACGGACTATCAAAACCCTTCTCTTCTCTACCATCATACCATCAGGAAGATGCCTTCTACTGATTCGGAAGAGAAGGAGCCCCCAGGACCTGCTAGGACGGAGGTAGAGACGGTCATGAAACCTCCTACTTCAGCCCACAGAGTCGGCGATAATGGAAGTCTTACAGTCTACTCGAAGCGGAGTGAGCGCCAACGCAAGAAACACCAAATGAAAAAGAGCAAACCACACGGAGAGCACCGCAGCCTACTTGACCTCCCCTTCGACATCCTCGTTCACGTTTTTGCGTTTCTTCGCCCCCGCGATGTCTTCCGCCTCGCCCGCACATGCCGCTCTCTCAACAGCTTTCTACTCGAGGAACACGCCGCTCTCGTCTCAAGATCCATCATCCAGTGGCGCTACTCTTGTCTGGAGAAGTGCGTACGCCTTCCTGTGCTGACATGCGACATTGATGATCTACATCTTCAAGCCTCACTCCAGGATCGAGAACGACAGAAGAAGCTCGACATCCACAGGCGCCCCTACTACCAGCACGTCAAGCCGCCCGACCCGTCAATGGTCTGCACCTGCCTGACATGTGTGCTACGGTGGAACGTCCTCTGCCTAGCCATCGACTTTTCCCACTGGCAAAATAACCTAGACGCCGGCGATCCGCTCCCCGTCATCCCCAGGGGCAGGCAGCCGGAGTGGAACTCCCGTCTCCTGAACTCCCACGCCGCCATCGTCGAAAAGGCCGTCAACCCCTCGGCAGGTGGCAGGGCTTCACCCCTGTGGTATGCAGCCATCCTCGAGGCACATCTCAACTCCACTATTCGGTCGATCCGGAGACACAGCGCCAACAAGGGGAACAGGCGGCCCCGGTTCCGCATGACACTGCTGGATGCGGCGAGCGGGACAGATGCCTTCTTGCAGAGGAGCGGTCCGCCCTCGGCAGACTTCCCGTTCCATCGGGACAACTACTACATGCTGGAGGCCTACTTGCCGAACAGGTGCTGGTTGAAGGAGGAAGGGAGGTGGGGCTACATGCCTGCCGACCAGCATGAGAGGGATCTGGAGCAGATCAAGAGGTGGATGACTCCTTCGAGGAAGGAGCCGGCAGTAGAGGTGAAGGGCGGCGTCGACTTGGTCAGTAGTCCTGCCATCCGTCCTTGAGGTCAGCATACCGCCAGAGGGAACTGGGGCAATGGCACTATGTATGGAACATAGCGTAAGATGGACCGTCTGCATGGTGAAGAAGCTTTCACCCTTTCATGTTCCAACGGTTAGCCACCCTTCGTCGCCTCGTTTCCTCGCCTGCTCGCCATCCTCTTCGCCACGGTGGCCGAGTCAAGTTCATACCCAAGAGTTGAAACTTGAACGACCCGGCCGTTGTTCCGCCGGGGGACTGATGACAGGAGCCTGGATGAAGACAAGCATCCTGACCCGTTGCATTCCCCTTACGACGTCTCTTTTATAGTTGTAACCATCAGTTGATAAGGAAGCAAAAAGTGAACTTATGGCATTACTCACCTGTCGATGTCCTTGACCCACGCTTCTCATAGTTAATTATATATTTGAACCGTTCTTCCTGCTTCGCCGCTGGGTCTCACATTGAGGGCAAATCAAATTGTCCTGGCCAACAGCGTTATTCATTCGTGAATATAGTCGACCGTCATCTCTCCATTTGCGGTTGCTGCTGTCTGTGGTCATTGGTGAAGGTTAAATCAGGTGTGAGACAGCTTCATAGTAATCAGTCCTTGGGTCTAGCATTCCATGGAACTTTGGACGACTGCATACTCAAGTAGTTAACAGGCAACGTTTCAGGTAATTAGTGGTCCTGCTAACTAGCAAAGAATGATTGTTCTTGCTTAGGTTGTATTAGTCCAGATGTCGCATTGGTGAGCATGGTCGGTCATTTGAAACGGAGATTCGCGTTATGTCTATGCACTCACTCGTGGTTATAAGAAGGTAAATATAGTCATTACTCCCACATACGCAAGGGGGTGGATATTTATGGCCTGCAGCAGCCATATGATATTAGCGAGGGATCAAGGTACTAGTCTTTGGTCTTTGGCATATTCCTCCTGGGTCCCACTTCCCAGTCTGCTATAGAAACCAGGATAGACCCTTGTTATCACTTTGATAGTCCCGAATGCGCCGACTTCTTATCAGCTAGGAGGCCTTTGGAACCCACAAGGGAGCATCTCCCGTCAGGCCCGTTAAGTAAAAGTGCAATTTCGAGGGAGATGAGCGACCAGTCCGAGCGTCTGGGGCCCATTTTCCATTTCCGTCGACGGGTAATGATTCTACAATGCACAGGTACAATCAAACTCATTCTAATGAGCTCTCATACGCCGCCTACACTCGTAGTGGGTAACGGGAGCACCCCTATTACCACGGTACAGGTTTCCACGTGGACACATAAATGTTGCATTGTTCCCTTGAAAGGATTCAGCGGATGAGTGCATCAAGCAGAACCAAACCTATACATGTGATTGACTATTAACCTCAACCAAAGCAATATTTTATTTCTTCCTCCATCTCTCTCTCTCTCTCTCTCTCTCTCTCCTCTCCTCTCCAAGACGACATAGACCACGATCCTAAGTAGTCAAAATCAATACACATCTTAAACATAACCTCAGACCATCGAACATTCTGGTGTCCACCCCACAGAGGTAATATCCTCCCAGTCCCCCTGAACAGTCACGCAATGTTTGCTGACATGATGCCAGTTATTTGCAGCAAACAGCATCCAGACTTGCTCCGAGTCAATCAGGGATCAGTCAAGTTGATTGAACAGCGATCCCAGGACCAGGGAGCCAAAAGTGGGCCACCAGCTACCAACCCAACAGCAGAGAATTATCACCTATTTCCCAGAGGGATCATCTATCTACAGGCCCGACCATCCACCATATTTCCGCCAAGATGGAAGAAGCACCATCGATCAACGGGACTCCCCTGGTCGAGGACCTCCAGACACCTATCTTCTGGCCAGTGGGCTTCAAGAACACATTCAAGCTAGTACAGCGCATCGTCACCGGCAAGGTCGAGAACGACATGGCCGCGGCCCGGAGCCTCCACGCCCTGGTGCGCAAGCAGCTCGCGATCGCCGCCAAGGACAATTATCGGGAGACCCACATCCTCCTGTACCCGGAGACGGGCGAGCAGGCCAACTTCGAGCTCATGGTCGAGACGGTGCTGCTGAGGACGCTCGTCGAGGGCGCGCCTGAGGACAGTGACGCGCGGGAGGAGCTGGCTATGCTGGTCGAGAACTGGATCGAGTTGCCAGGTATACAGGAGCCGATGGAGAAGTTTTTAAGATATCTCAGGCCAAGGATATGGAAATTAACTGCATAGAGAATATTAATAAGCAATTTAAGAGGCATAGTAAATCGTTATCAATGATTATAATCTGATATTACAGTTGACCTTAGCAAGTATGTTACATAGTAATTACCCCCTATGTATCATATGGTCTGTCTAGGCCATCCGTATAATACATAAGGGATATATGATATATAGGCGTAGGAGCTCTATACATTACTAATAAATCCATCCACTACATACACATAATATATCAAGGGTTCATGCTATAAGGGATAATATACGGGTTTACTACTATAATACATTGGATGAGAGCCTTGGAATTATCTGTTTACCGTCATTCATTATAATTAACACAAACATCTTAAGACCAAGTAAATTAGCTCTAGGTAGGACCAGAGGGCTCGCTACGTTTTAAACGATAAAAATATTATCTTATAAGGGGAACCTGATAGTACATGTAACAGTCAGACTAGCAAACTCAATTTAACACACGGAAGAGGACTGTGGCTCGTCTCTGTCTCCAACCCGGACGAGCCCTGCAAGATACACAAGCTCGTCATGCAGCCAATTCCTTATATAGCGCGTAACTTCGACTTTCATAAAGAACTCCAGAGCCGCCCACGCCGCCAACACAGTCACAACCAAAGAAGCAAGTTCTGCTGTTGTTAAAACGGCGGTGTTAGCTTGATAGAGATTGATATATAGGGGAATTCAATCTCACCTATCCATTTGCCGATGTAACTCGTCAAGTACACGGCAGAGTTTCCTCCCTGGACCTGGACTTGGTTTTGCTGGAACCTGTCGATCGGCAGGGCGAATAGGCCGACCATGAATGAGAGCGGTGTAAAGATGACCGTGATGATAGTGAACCCGAAGACGGATGCGCTCATGACGGATCCGGTACGGGCCACTTGCAAGCTCGCATGTTTCTGCTTCAGGTCCAGCTTCAGCTCGATGGATCTTTGCACCCGCTCCGCGTCGTCGTCCAGTTTCTTCAGTCGTCTTTTGAACTTTGGGAATTGTTGTTGTGGCCGCTGGATAATCTTCCAATCATCCTCCTTTTCCTTGGGTACTTGGAATTTGCCTTCCGGTCCAGTAGGCCAGTAATCCGGCCAAGTCGAGAAAGCAAACTCCATCCATACCTCCTCCTGCTCTAATAGCACCGTCTGGATCATGGCAAGCTCTTCTCGAATATCTTCAATCTCATGAAGGAAATCTTTCTCTTCGTCGATATCGATGTTGCCCATCTCGTCGCTACCGAGGTATTTATTCACCTTTTCTGAGATAACGGCTATTGATCTTGCAAAGGTCGTTAATAGGGGCTGTGCTAGCTCAGGAATTGGTTCGGTGAGTGAGTTTATACGGTTCGATAGGAGAAGCCCAATCGTCACGTCGTCATCTTTCAAGTAATGTACTTCCTTCATAACATCGCGTTTGTCCTTAAATGCTGCTGAGGTGACGAGATAAGGACCAAATTTCCAAATCCAGACTTGAGGAACCATGAGAACTGGTCCCTGATACTCGTCCTTCTCTTCCTTCGTATTCGGGGCCTTCCTATACCGCATTACAGACCGGACCACGACCTGGTCTGTGTTTCGTTTTGTTAGATCTTCTGAATCAAGATCTGGATTGCAATACATCAAGAGTAAGGCAGGTCTGTGAAATTGGAAACTCCTGATATCTGGACCTCGGAAAAGAACTGTTCTGTTCGAGTGTCGTCTGTTCCCGGTCCCGATAAGCAAAGAATGGCATCTAAAGACTCAGTAAATCAACATAGATTTGCAGTAAAATGAAATTTACAGCCAAGGACACAAAACTTCTTATCACTAATTCGCGCCAGGGGACTCTAACGATGGCAGCTTTACGCTTCCGACCATATAACCCGGTTCCCGGTACCATTTGTGCCGTCCCTTGCTTGCTTGCGTTATGTCACGGAAATGCTGGTGTATGAAATCCATAAAATGATTTTAGATCAGGATTATATGGTTCTCCTTTTGGTATAAGATTGTTTAGCGTCATGACCTAGGAAACATTGTAAGCTGAATTGCCCAGGTGGTAAATATCCTAGGGGTACTACTCGATATCTGGGAAGCAAAGAGGTATAGTACCCAGTAACAAAGAGACTTACAACAATCTGAAACATCTGTAGAGGGTCAGAATTTCATACTGGTCTTCTTTGGGGTAAGGGACGTCTTTCTGTTGAGGAATGTTGCCCTGAAATTGCCTCGGACTCACATCATGATCTAGCCCACACAGGTGAGTACCCCATTTGACTGATTTCAAAGAAGCTCTTCTCACATCATCACTATTCCTTGCCATCAAAGCTAGAGATAAGAATTCTTTCATCTGCCATGCTGTATCTATGGAGCGATTGAATTCGCTCCTTGCAGAAATATTTGCGTGTTGGCGAAGCAGGTACTCTAAGCAGCGGCCATACCTCAGAACACTTCCGCCGCCGCCGTCAAGTACGAATTGAAGCAGGGAAATTTCACAAGTGGGTTCCACCGGGTGGCATAGCCAGTAGATCCGTTTTTCAGCTGAGGTTCTGGAGTTGACATCGATATCAAGCTCCTCGATGAAGTAGCACAGGATCTCCAGCTGGTCTAGAACACATGCCATATGAGCCGGTGGTAGCCAAGCAGGATGATTACTGAAGATTTGACTCCACGGTATACCAGGCATCATATCAGTTTCGGCCGTGAGAAGAAGCTTGACGATCTCCAGATGGCCCTTGGTAATTGCATATGTGAGCGCTGTCTCCGCGGTCTTGTCACACAGCCTGAGATATCCTTCTTTGTTTGGGTATTTGTCAAACAGAGCTCTGATGATCTCCAAGCAGCCGTGTTTGGCAGCGATATGGAGAGGAGTTGTCCTGGATATGTTAGGCTGGACCGTGGCACCTGCCTCGAGCAGGCAGTTCACGATTCGAAGGTTTTTGACCCTGCAAAGCCGCATGCAAAGGTGTTTCAAGGGAGAACGCTTGGGTCCAATTGATGTGATATAATTCCAGTCCAGAGCCAGGTTTCAGCAGGAGCTGGACAGCTTCCAGGTCATTCCTCGAAACAAACTTGTACAGGCTTTGGCTTTTGTACCAGCTTTGGCCTATATCTTCTTGGATATCAGTACGTTAGTCGGTATACTACAGATAAGGGGGGTTATCTTGCTACTTACCCTGGGTATCGACCGTTCTATTGTCCTCGCCTGTCGCTGATAATGCATCTATGTTTGCCATAGCGGGGCGTACCACACTGGCTGACGAGAACCAGAGGATGATCGAGGTCAGGGCTACTGGCGTTATTGCGAACCGATTTCAAGTACAAGTGGAAAATTCGACGTTGGCGATGCTAATATCTGTGTGATTCGTCAAATAGGTATGGGAGATGACGAGAAAATCAAACGAGAGTCAGAGAAGAGTAAGCGGGTAAAGAGTAAGAAAGGGACCAGGTAGGGACTCAGCTCGGTCAGAAGTTGCCCGTCGGCATTCTAATTAATCTATACCTTTCTGCACATGTAACACTGTGAACAGTGGCTTGCATGTTATGCATGCAGACGGCCAATAGAATTTTCACATATGCCCTTATTGCTTATTTTTGTGACAAGCTGCATTCTGCACATGGCTACATATAGCTAGTATGCTCACCCTATAGGTAATTCAAACCGCCTGCCAGAGACGGGTGGATTTGATTGGAAAGCAGCGCAGAAGCAGTGTATTATTAGTGGTACCCAAGCCTGCAAGAATGATCTGGCACCCCTTTTGTTCCTCCGGAAGGGCTGTGCTGTCTACAGCTTTCTTTTGACCTAGAGCACTGGAGATAAACATCCATAACACTGTTCTTGCGCCGCAGCAAGACGACTGATTAGGTAGGGGTATAGCTTGAGGACTTATTATTCCAGCTTATTACTATAAGTAACAGAAAGTTACAATAGAGGCTTAAGTATAGCTTAGCGTGCGTGCCTGCATTTGTTGCCTGCTATTTAAGTTACTTTGCTGCGAATTTCTCACTACTCTTTACTTTGACATGTTCGTTAGTCAGTACAAAAGGCGAAGAATATATTGAAAACTTCTGCAATAGTGTACCGGTGGGGTTTCGAGGAGTTAGCAATATATTGTGCAATACGATAACAAGTACCCATTCCAAATACTAACCAATGTATAGTCGAGCTTACAATAATGCAAAGTACAGTAGACAAGGGGTAGACTTCGGGATACCCAAAGTTTGCCGTATGTCAAAAGTGCGACGGCTGCGCAAGGGCTAGTCGAACCATAGTAGGTGTTGAAATAAATGCTTTTGAGGCTCCATGGGCTATAGTTGCAACACGTTGCTGATAGGCGTTCCTTCGATGCCATCCGTGAATGCCAGAAAGATCGGTTCCTTCTCTTTGTACGATTGTGTACTTTTAATCTAAGGGTACTGTTTTCGCAACGCGTTGTTGCCGAGCGTGGGAGCCTGGGACCCATTTCAAGCTTCTACCTAATACCTGCTTCCACTAATTATCGACTCTTCACTTCCTGCCGCAATCGTTCGCGCCGCCATTCGACCACTCGACCATATCATCGCGAACCTCAGATCTCAAGCCATTCGACTCCTGCAACGGAGCGTGTACCACTCGATAAGATCCCAAACAACAATACTTCCACTCGACAGCCCTCCAAACATCAGTATCTCGACTAACCTTGGATTGTGCCGTCGCACTGGGTACCGACATTCCAGCAGAGACAGTCAGACAAACCGATACTCGCAAACATGAACTCGCGAACGAGGGCCGTCGCGCCAGCTCAACAGGCCACGCCGACCCGTCCTGATCCTGGCCTCGTCGAGGTCAGATCGGCAGGCACCATGGGCAAAGGCCTCTTCGCCATGCGAGACATAGCCCGAGGCACGCGCATAATCGACGAGGACCCCCTCTTCGTGGTTTACGACCGGCCGCCCAGCGACGAAATGACCGAGGCGTCCTTCGTGCAAGACGTCGACGCCTTCTGCCGCACGGCGCGGGACCTGCCAGACGACAAGCTCAGGAAGCTAGACCGGCTCTACTACGACGCCAGCTACGACTCCGTGGGCGACAAGAACCGGATCCGGGACTGGTACGTCGCCTCGGGCATGAGGGACGACCAGGGCCGGGCGCTGAACGGGAGGAACCTGAGCTACGCCACCGTGGTCATGGCCCGGCGGTACACCATCTTCAAGGACAACTGCGCGCGGGTGGGCGTCGACGGCACGGGGGAGGACAGCGGGCTCTTCCTGCTGTACAGCCGCATCAACCACGCCTGCTGCCCCAACGCCCACGCCCACTACAACGGCACCACCGAGCGGCTCACCGTGCACGCCACGCGGGACATCGCGGCCGGCGAGCAGGTGTTCGTGCAGTACGTCGACGCCGCGTGCCAGCCGCGGGAGGCGCGCCAGGAGGAGGCCAAGAAGTTTGGCTTCGCGTGCGGGTGCCCCGCGTGCACCGACGACCCCGTGTCCGAGCTGCTTCGCTTTCGGATGTACCAGCTGGAACAGGGCATCATGCGGTACATCGACAGTGACCCGGATGATGCTGTCAGGATGCCGGAGTCGCCAGGCCAGGCCATCAGCTGGGTCGAGGAGCTCATAGGACTTTTGCAGGACCCGGCCGTCGACCTGTGGAACTCCACCCTCAGAAATGCGTTGGTTCTCCCCGTCCCTCTCCCTCTGTCTGGTAACGAAGTTTGAGAATGTGTGCTGATAGATATCATTCCACCGACAGGTACCGAGCAGCCTTCAAGATTTGTCTGGCGCTTGGAGAATACCGGAAGGCCTCCGAGTACGCGCAGAAGGACCTCGAGCTGACCCTTTACATGATCGGAACGGACGACACGGAGTACCTGCGAGGCGAGAACAGGCGTGAGGAGCAATTTAGATATTGGTATCGGCACCTGCAGGAACTGCGCGAAGTCTATTAGAGGGATACTATTGAGCGAGTCGTGCTTGTTTTGGACCTGGGATTTTCCCTCCGCACAAACCAGCTGCCCGCGGTTGATCGGGACCCTTTTGAGCTGGAGGGTCAGGTCAGGCATGACACACAGCAGGAGAGTGCCTGGCAGCCATATTGCACACAAGCCAGCCATCAGGATGTCACCCCAATGATGGCTGTCTCATACTTCGTGACTATTTTTAATTCTTTTGATTCCAGCCTGTCCTGTAACTGCTTGACCGTACCACCATACGCCCGTCACTAAAAGCACCGAAACGATCATGAAAAGAAGCCGATATGACGGTTCCGGCCCGGATATTCCGAGCTCACCCATCCCTGATGCCCTGAACTCTCCCCCAAATACCGGGCCAAGGCAACGGAATTACTCAAGTCGAGGAGTTGGTGGTGAGGTAGGGCTTCTCGCCGTCGCTGTCATTGGTAGCCAGGTTAGTAACTTATCATAGCCACTCGGGAGAAACCTGATCACTAAGTTGACGCAGGGAAGGACCTGATTGTGAAGCTTACATGTTTCCCTTGGGGAAGTAAAGGGCGACAACGTACACACCGCCATCGGCAGAAGTAGCGCTGGCCATGCCGAAGTAAAGAGTGTCGCTCCAGACCATCTGGGCTGTGTGAGGACTTGTCAGTTGATTTTGATATCGGGAAGAACAACCGAAGCATCAGACTTGTTGGAGACGAGAGATGAGCGAGGTAGGAGGAACCGACTGTAGACGTGATAGCGATCGAAGTCGCCCTCGGGGATGGTCTCGTTGTTATAGTAGGGCTGGTTCAGAGCCCAGAGGTCCGCGGCAGTGACGAGATCGCCCCGACCATCGATGGAAGGATTAAAGTACATCAGCTGCTCGGCGTAGATGGTATGATTTGGGTAGCTGGAGAGGTTGTTGTGGGCGGCAATGTGCTCTGCAGTGGCCTGGGCCATGTCGGTGAACTCATTGCTCCAGATGATGGGAGGGACACCGACGGCCTCACGAAGATCATTGTGTATGTCCCAGGCATTGGCCTGTTCGGTCGTGTTGGGAGGACCAGAAGCAGTGGTGGAGAAGCTGTGCATGTCTCGATGCTGGGCGAAAGCATCCACGACCAGCATAGCAGCGAGAAGAACCGAGTTCAAGGTGAAGCGCATCTTGGAAGAACTTTGGAAGGATACGGTGATGATGATGGTGTTCAGTCACCAAGGCAGAGTTATCCGTGCTTGCTTTCTTGTTGTTCTGATGAACGAGGACGGTGTAAGTTATGTGTGAGTAGACTTACGGTCTCGATGTAGGTCAACCGGTGCTCAAGTTGGTGTTGCCCAAGGATGGTGCCACCTTGTGTCGCCGGCAGTACTTTCTGCAAACAGTATACGTAGGCATATCATTGATACATGTGGTACAGTCCTCCACCTACTCAAGTACTCAAGTGAGTAAGTAAAGTATGTAGGCAGTCATCGGTATCGTCTGGGTGGATGGGTTCTCAAGTGTTTGTGCTCCCACATCGCCTCCATCACGGAGCCTTACGTGGAAGGAGGAGGCAGAAGTCTGTCTGTCTGTCTGTCTGTCTGTCTGTCTGTCTGTCTGTCTGTCTGTCTGTCTGTCTGTCTGTATGTCTGTCTGTCTGTCTGTCTGTCTGTCTGTATGTCTGTCTGGATCTGTATTCCGCTGTTCCAATGGTTGTCGTTGAATATACAATATACGCATACCTAGAGCATACAAATCATGCGATCCTCGCCCTGTAAATCTATCCGGATCGTCCATACTGTCAAGGGTGTATTAACCCGTAAAGAGAATGTGCAGCTGTCGGCTTTGGGAAAGTCGTATTATGCGCTCGCTTGCGACCATCTGCAGATGCGATTTCAGGACTAGCTCACCTCACCTCAGCCCAGTTCAGACCAATACAAGTCGTGTATGAAAGAACCAAGTACATCCTCGTGTATATATACATGGGTGAGTCTGACTGCATTATCTTTGCCTCCTAGGTATATTGATAAGGACGACCTGTCCCTTTCTCTTCCCTCCCTCGAACACAACTCCAAGCCCTCTCCCCTTTTCTCACCTCCAATACCTTCGTTTGCACCATGGACTGACTAAATCCCTTGCTCAAGCCCGGCCAACCACCACACACATCAGTACGGCGATCGCTATGGTCGAAACCACTGGAGCCGGCGCAAACAGCACCAGCAACAACCCCGGCAACAGTGACTGTGACATGTCTGTCAGCTCGCCACCACCAGTCCGCTGGCTCGACCTCCCCAACAAGACCCAGCTCCTCCTCCTCGCCCTCTGCCGCCTCTCCGAGCCCCTGTCCAACGTCTGCCTGCTCCCGTACATCTTCCACCTCGTCAGGTCCGTCCTCACCGACCCGACCCCCGACGCCATCTCCCTCTACTCGGGCCTCCTCGTCGCCGCCTTCCCGCTGGCCCAGTTCGCCGTCTCGCTCCCCTGGGGCTACCTCTCCGACCGCCAGGGCCGCAAGACCCCCATCGTGGCGGGCCTCTTCGTCTCGGCGGTGTCCAACGCGGCCTTCGGGTTCGGCAGGAGCACCCGTTGGCTCTTTCTCTGGCGCGCCCTGGCCGGCGCCGCGAACGGGAACGTGGGCATCATGCGGACGACCACCGCCGAGGTCGTGAGGGAGCGTCGCTTCCAGACCAAGGCCTTCCTGTTGCTGCCGCTGGTGTTCAACAGCGGGATGGTGGTCAGTCTGGCCCTGGGCGGTATACTGGCGGACCCGGTGGTGAACCTCCCTGGGTTGTTCGGGCCGGGCGGTGCGCTGAACTGGGGAGGAGGAAGAGGAGGAGGGGAGGGTGGCGTGGGGTGGATGGTCGAGTACCCGTTTGCGCTGCCGGCGCTGATGAACGCCCTCGTGCTGGGGTCCGTGCTGGTGCTGGCTGTGTTTGGGCTGAGGGAGACACTGGCGGGGAAGAAGGTGAGCGGGACTGGGGCATAATTGCCGGGCAGAGGGTGATCCAACTTGTGAAAGGTATGGTCCTTAGACGGAAGGAGGCCAGTTACATGCGGCTCGATGATATGGAAGAAGACATGCAACTCGACGAGACCAAAAGCTTCTGTCGTGAGTCCAGCTGCTGCTCCGGTGGTGGTCAAGAGAGGCCCTGCCCTCCCCTTCAGACAGATCTGGACACGCCGCACCGTCGCCGCCATGGTCTCCTTCGGCCTGCTCCCGCTGCACAACTCAGCCTTCATGCACGTCTTCCCCGTCTTCCTCTCGACGCCTCCCAGCACCTCGCCACCCAGCGCCTTCCCGACCCTCCACTTCACCGGCGGCCTCGGCCTCCGCCCCAGGACCATCGGCCTGTGGCTGGGCCTCTTCGGGGTCTGCGGCATCCTGTTCCAGCTCTACCTCTTCCCGAGGTGGCAGGCCCGCGTGGGCACGTTGGGCGTCTTCAAGGCCAGCCTGCTCATGTTCCCAGCCGTGTACGCCCTTGCGCCGTTCCTGAGCGTCGTGCCGGAGGGTACTATCTGGAGCTGGATCGTGCTCGCGGCTGTGGTCTGGGGCAGATCATGGCCAGGACCATGGCTATACCGAGCACGGTGATACTGCTCACCGAGGCTGCACCGGCAAAGAGTGTGCTGGGAACGGTCCATGGTGCCGGGAACATGCTGGCGAGTCTGGCACGGGCGGTCGGGCCTGCGGTCGGGGGATGGGTGTATGCTTGTGGTGTGAGGGAGGGGATGGTAGGTGCTGTGTGGTGGTTCTACCTGGTCGTGGCAGCCCTCACGGCGCTGGGATGGTGTTTTGGGGTGCAGAAGGAAAAGCGAGCAGATGAAGACGCGTCCTCTAGGAGTCATCCCTGACTGTTTCCAGAAGGAATTCACTTTGACATACGGCATAGAAGTCGTGTCACGGGGAGGGCGGGTTCAACACGTCATCCGTCTAGATAATTCTTCCCAGAAAACAAAATCATTCATTCCCGAACACCGCAAAAGTGCGGAGTGTATATATGTATATATACAGTTATAGCACGCTCGTCATGTTCATTTATGAGTGTAAACGGTTCGTCCGCCAGGTACGGAGTACACAAGTAGTCGATACTTCTTCATAGAGGGTATATACATATCGTCGTCATCGCCTCCTCGCGCTTATTCATGATCTAGGCAGTTAGCTTGCCCTTGTAGCCCTTGGGAGCCAGGATAACGTTGTACTCCAGGTCAAGCTCGGCCTTGGGGTCGTCCTTGGAGGGCTGGAAGTCCAGGATCAGGTCGTCCTTGACGGCGAAGACAGTGTCGGAGCTGAGCCAAGGGTCGTCCTTGGGGTAGAGCTGGGTGGTGCAGCCCTGGTAGTCCTGGTGGGTGACCATGATGTGGATGTGGGCAGGGCGCATGGGATGGCGGTCCATCATGGTCAGCAGCTGGAACGAGGGACCGTCGGTCGGCAGACTGTATGCGGTAGGGTGCAGGCAGTAGAACCAGTAACGGCCGTTCTCGTCGGCCCTGAACTTGCCACGCAGGTTGTTGGGGCTCTGGTTGTCAGGGTCTTGGAAGTCGTATTTGCCGTTGGCCGAGGCCTGCCATATGTCAAAGAACGGCGCCGGGGATGGGCTTGCCTTCGAGATCGGAGATGGTGCCGGTGCATCTTGGTGACGCGGGCACCCTTGGGTAGGGGATCGACGATGATGCTGCCGCCGAGATCACGGAAGGGGGCGGTCGGGGGGACCAGAAGGGGCGAGGATGGAGGAGGAGTCGGGG